>CM061044.1:28652298-28761302 GCA_030762985.1 Adelphocoris suturalis | reverse complement strand
AAGAGAAAAAAAACGCTGCAAATTATTTCACAAAGGTTTATTATTTTTTCAATTGAGTTTGATCGTAGTTTTAGTTGGCTTGCGTACGTCATAAGGCCCGTCCAGACTCCTCGGCGTGTCCCATTTCGATTTGCCACAACCTATACTTCTATAATTATATACGCATGTTTATATTTCTCGATTTGAGCTCCTATCTATTCAAATAGTTATTGCCTTAATAATATCATTATCTAACCACGTACGAAAAGTCGAGAGGATATGTTATTAAATATGCGTAGGAAAAGCATTGGTATTAACACAGAAATATGACCTAGAAAAAACATATATTCATGCCTCGAAGGAACACCGTACCCACCACAAGGTGCCGCGGCGCCTCCTCTCACTCCACCCCCCGCTCTCCCCCCCCTCACCACCCACCGTGACCCCCTGCCAAGCGTGCCAGGCGTGCGTGCGTGCGTAAGTCTAACAAAGCCTTGAAATGACACTTTTTCGCCTGTTTTTGGCCCATAGCATCTATGCGAGTAAAGCGATCGGGATGGTTAAACGTTAGGACCAACTAGACCCCAAATGGAGTCTATGTGCGAAAGGACGGGTTTTTTAAGTCAATTCTTAGGCCTTTTATGGCCCGGACGGCGGACGGCGGACGGCGGACGGCGAACGGCGGACGGCGAACGGCGGACGGCGGACGGACATTTCAAATTTGGATTCTACGCACCTTGAAACGTAAAGTGACAAAGTTTGAGGGGGGGTTATAAAAATTTTTTGCTATACGATCACATAGGCTTATTATTGGAAATAATAAACCAATATATAAAAAAAAAAAATAAATAAATAATATTGCTAACTATTTATGTATTGCATTTGAAGACCCATGTGAGTGAAAAGTATTATAGATCCAAAACAAAGCAAGTAGGAATAAAATCGTAATCACCAAGTTTATTACTACAGAAACTTCCAGTGATATTCTCAACTTGTACTAGTGCGTGTTTGTTGTAGCTAATTCACATACTAGGTTTACACGTTTCAATATCGATTTATAATCTTCGATAACCACATAATCAATGCCGACGCCGTTTCTTACTCTTCCCATATGTAGAAGCAAGTAGCTCGATCAGTAGCAGCAGAAAAGCATAGGAAGTATGACCAGGCAGTGGAAGACCGTTGGGGTTCTTTCAACCCTCTAATTTGTTCAGTGGATGGAGCACTACACGACGAGTTCAATGTGTTTTTGAATACCACTCTACTACCAAGTTGATAAAATAAAAGATTGCTGAATTCTCGAAAGTCGCTTTAAGGTTTTCGTTCGAAACCCTTGAAATTTGGAAGGACGTAACCAATATGTACTGTTTACGTTTAAAATTGAAAATGTTCAGGATACATAACAACAGACTTTTCTACTTGAATTCCCGTTTTTAGGAGTGTTGGCGGAAGTAGCAGTAATTGAAATCTTACGACTTTACAGGATCTTTTGAAGTTTATCTCTGAGGAAATTCTTGACCCCGCCATCAATAATAACCTTTGAGGTTTTCCCAACAGTTATCATTCCTACCTACTCTGTTATAAGGAGAAAAAAAGTATCACATTTCACCTCCCACCTCCCTCATACCGTACTTGCCAACCTTCAACGGAACTTGAAGCGGTTGGGACTAATAATAAAGTTCTTGGGTTTAATATTTTCTGTATAGAAGAAGAAGAAGAAAAGAAGGAATTGGTGATGAAAAAGAAGGAGGGAGGTAGAATTTCTGAACGGCGAATAAAGGAAAGAAAGCGCCGGGTGGAGGGGATCCCCTTCATGCCCATCAAATTTCCATCACGTGGGGAACTGCTTTAACTGGCAAAGAATTTTCATTAGTATTCCACTGAAGGGGAAGAAGATAACACAAGTTAATAAAAGAAATATTTTCCGGGGGCTTTCTTTCGATTCGTAAGAAGGATATTATTTCTATTTTCTAACTGATGAGACTCAACTCCTGAATGGCCGGTCGTTGGTCCAAAGCCAAGCCAATATCTTCAAGGATATTTTTAAATTATTGTTGATCATCTGTAACATAATCATATGAAAGTTTGGAGAGGTGTGATCTTATTGCCTCACATAAAAAATGTAATTGTTTGATTTTCACATTAGGCAAATTCATATAAATAATCTTCTTCTGAGATTCTTTGACTACCCCCGTCACTTAGGTAGGTATGCCTGCGGATCAAGCTCGATACGTACCAGCAGGAAACATGATTGTCTCCTCTTATTTCAAACTAATATCCCTTAATATGTTATTCACGTAGGTAATCAACACAAACCTTGATTGTCACATGAAGGCACCACAAAACTATTCCAGACGGATCTACGAAAAATCCATTTCAGATGGGACAGTAAAAATATAAATTCCTGAATTTGATTCACTATTGAGCATCATTTATGTCTAATTCGGTTAAAATACAATTTCTCGGACAATAAGTATGTACCTGGTACACGTCTTAAATACTTTAGCAGCAGCGATAATGATTGTGTTTCACAAAATACCTTACGGAATCGGATGATAAAATATATTTATGATACGATGGTAAGTGTATTATAGCCAATCAACATTGCCAACGATGATCAGGCCAACGGCAATATTACAGGCCCGCAATCACTGTTGAATATAAGACGTTGCTTGTTTCCACAGAAAAATGAAACCCAAACAGTAATGCTTGCATACGAGTCAAATATGACACATTTTCAAGCCTCCATAGATGTGTCGTTCAGAAACGGAAATTGTAACCACTATCACGGCAAAACATGTTTTCGGGCAACTGAAAGACGAATTCATGATTCAGTTTGTTTCTCCGTGATAACATGGAGAAAGTTGAAACTTATGAATAATAGAGAGTTTTTGTTCTTCCCGTAAGATTTTCTCCCGTTGACGTGTAGAGCAGCGTCCAGAGCAAGCAGCTGGAGATGCTAGCTCTTCACGTGATTTTTACGCGTATTTCTACACGTATACGTGAAAAACCAAACGCTAACGTCACGTTAACGTCCCTATAAGTGTTTCAGAAGCTGTTTCGTATTCTTTTCGTACAACCTATTCTTATTTAAATAATTAATTGCTTTATAATTATTTATAAATACATAATTATAAATACATTTATTGCTTAGGTACCTTAAATGGCTGAATTTTGTAGCGGAGGAGCACTTCACTATAACCTCTCGACTTCTTGACCAACCAACGTGTTGTTGGCAACCACACTGTAGTTAGGTACCTTTGCTGATAACTGCGTAACTGCGGTTACCTTGGTCACACTGATTACCTTTGCGTCAGGCTATGATGACTACCCGTAGGCCGAAATTCCAACGAATGCATTTTCCCGTGCACGTGTAGATAGGCCTTTTTCCCGTACACGCGAAGTTCTACACGTTGACGTGAAGATTCGCGCATGCGCAGTTGGTATTTCAGTCTTTTCACGTACACGGGTAGAAAATTACGGGAAGAACAAAAACTCTCTAATACTGGAACGCTAAGTAAGGATGAAAATTTACGTAATCGTAGCAACGAAACATATGAAGCTAAAACTTTAAACATCATTCCTTAGCGACCAAGCACGCTTTCTGGTTCTCGAGACGCTCCGTTTCTTGACGGTTGTCGAGTTTATGTGCCAAAGCAAAGACATAAAAATGTCAAAAAATTATACATATAACTGCAGTAGTTTACTATCCATCTGTACTGATCATATCATGTAAATAAATATTCCATTCTATTCATGGGTTGAGAATAATGAAAGTTCAATCAGTGAAATCAACGTACTGTTGGTTTTATTGCAGGGTACAAGTACCATACCATTAGTTTCCTTACATTGGCACCACATTGAGGTCAGTAGAGATGAACAACTCCAAAAAACCAACGGAATTATTACACAAAGGTTTATGATTTCGTTATTAAATAGCTCTATTGAGCAGATCACTGGTTATTCAAGGAAGCCTATGGTACATCGCATCATTTACGTACTAACTTCACTGACATAGGGTGCCACCGAGCCGCAAATTATTATAATAATGTACAACGCCTACCTACGCTTCACTAATCAATAGGTAACATAACTTATAATGAACTCGATTTCTTAAAAAAAGGAATCCGTTGAAATTATGTAATCTAGTTCATCATCGTCAGTCCACCCGATTTCTTTTTCACACTCATATTGGATTGAGTTTTCTAGCTTGCGTAAACCCCCTTCAGTCTAGTTCTGCGAGGAATAGTGAACGGACGATCGTTTAGTGACCCTCGATGGTGCAACATGATGGTATGAGTGAATTTTCGTAAGTTACAGTATTATAATATTATGTCAAATTGTACTGAAATTGAGCATTTTGAGTGTAAAGGAATTGTCAACTACCAACTTTATGGCAAATAAAACTCGTTCAAAATCATATTCTGCAATTGAGTGAACAATTGGATTTTCAGGTTTTTACAGTTTTCATCGATATTTTAGTAAATATTAATGAAGTTTTAGTACCTACTTCTTTCGACATAATTTTCTGTATACATTTTTTATTGTCTAGTTCATTGTTGATAAACTTCTTATGACTTACATTTTGCTTTAAAAATTTTAATATATAAATTTAACAATTTTCAGCCATTTTTAATCCATTTTTAGTTATTTATAGCACACTTTTTGAAATTGGACTAACTTGATATGCCCAAAAATTGATGGCCAACGAATTCATCCTTTTATTTGGAAGCTTGATTTTTTGGCACACAAATGGAGTTATTATCTCAATCCTTAGGAAAGCTATCATCTGTATCGACATATATATATTATATTTATACATGTACATTGTGGTCCGTAATAAACGGACACATTTTTAAATCCTGTAACATTCACAAATTCGATCGTAAGGATTAAAAAATAAGCAGAACGTGTAGAGAAAATCAGTAAGTTTTATTCACAATCGAAAAATCGGAAAAAAATTATCAAGTTTCAAAAATTATGTCATTTAAATGACAACCCTGTTTGGTAACGCACAGTTCAAGACGGTCCTTGAAGTTCTGCATCACTCTTTGCACCATATCTTACGGTATTTCCGCGATTTCTCGTCTTATTGACTGCTTAAATGCTTGAATGGTTCGTGGTTTGTCCACGTACACTTTAGATTTCTGGTGGCTTTTTGCGAACGTTTTTTTCTGGACTCGGGATCTCCCGGCATGGGGATGTTCGCTGGCCTCCACGTTCCCCAGACCTCACCCCCTGTGACTTTTTCCTATGGGGCCACTTTAGATTTCAGGTGGCCCCATAGGAAAAAGCCACCAGAAATCTAAAGTGTACGTGGACAAACCACGAACCATTCAAGCATTTAAGCAGTCAATAAGACGAGAAATCGCGGAAATACCGTAAGATATGGTGCAAAGAGTGATGCAGAACTTCAAGGACCGTCTTGAACTGTGCGTTACCAAACAGGGTCGTCATTTAAATGACATAATTTTTAAAACTTGATAATTTTTTTCCGATTTTTCGATTGTGAATAAAACTTACTGATTTTCTCTGCACGTTCTGCTTATTTTTTAATCCCTACGATCGAATTTGTGAATGTTACAGGATTTTAAAATGTGTCCGTTTATTACGGACCACCCTGTATATGAAAAAGCATTGAACCCAGGGTTTGGTTCAGAATGCTTCAAAACGGATTTCAATTAAGGAAAAATTTCGAAAATTGTGATTTTAAAATTGTTGGACCCATTGCTATAGCTTCATTTTTTACAAAAATTTGCTAATGAAAACTGTCAATAATAAATCAAACAAAACCACTTTGTTTGTTCATTGCAAAAATTATTTTAGTTCAAGTTCTCAATTGTCTAAATCCGTTCGTGATTTAGGTGTTTAGTTGGCAAGAGCATTGTGCTTTCACTCTCAGTAGCCTCAACCTATGGTATCCAGTTGCAGATTTATGAATAAACAAACACGGAAAGCGGAAAAGGGGGTGCACTATGATTATGACATGAGATACGGCGTGGCAGGATAATGAAAGGTGAGACCCCCTGGTACCTTGTGACGTCACGTTTTCCGTGTTCCGTCCGCCACCCAAGTTCTCCGTGTTGGGGGAGGCGAAATTTTCAAGTAGCGTGACGATCAAGTGATGGGCTCGGCAATTACCTGCCACCGCTCCCGTCTTCCTGGAAGAGGCAACTTCTGTTCAACCCCCACTTTGACGTCAACAGAAACAATTCGATTCCTTGGCTTCCGTTTAATGAAACTAGTTCTGAACTTACGCCATACTTGTTCCCCGGAAGAAGAGGGGTGGTTAGTTGCAACACTTTGAAGTAGAACGTAATTCTGTTGGTGATTGAATAATAAAGACTCCCTCCGTCATCCATTACCAACAGTTTGTTTTAGTGACAACGCAATAGCGCGGCATTGTGTGTCCGAACCATGTTTTCAGTGAAATAAGTCGTTATTTTGGAGGCAAGCAATAATATTAATAATAAATCTGTTTATTTGTTATTAATAATCGTTGTAACAATAAAACGAATATCACCGGAAACCCAGACCTGGGTCCAGGGACTGTAGCTGTATCGCATTCTGGATTTATGGATGCACCCTCTAGAAGAGCAACTAGTTGTAACCCACAATGCATCAACTTTCTTGTACCGTTGTCATCTTCAAGAAAGTAAGGACCGGTAACAACTGAACTGGCTACCGCACAGTCACTTTGGGACTGTGCAAGGGTATACGACCACAAACCCCGTACACTGGAAGATTTGAAAGTTGCAATTCGAGCGGAAGTTGTTTAAATTGACAGAGCGATGTTGGTGAGAGTGGAGGAAAACTTTTGTGAGCGACTACAGCAGTGCATCAATGAAAACGGCCATCACCTGCCAGACGTTGATTTCCACCATTAATTTTACGGAATGGTAGCACTATGAGAACCTATTAATAAAAAATGAAAATTTGTTTTAGCAAAATTAACGGTGTACTGATTTTTTGAATACCGTCCGTCCTTCATGACTCACCCTGTATAACGCACACAAAGTCTGAGGTACACTCATCTTTTACGAATATTAAACATCAACTGATGAGAAATGGGGGTCGCCAGAACATGTTCCACCTTGCAGTACATCACAGCTCCTTGTTTGAAGTGGTCCCACGCTGCCTGATCGCATCTTTCCGCTTTACGTCAGAGTAGGGTGTATTTTTGATCCATAATTTGTCCGCCATATTTCCACTCCCTCTCCCCTCCACCACCTGCCTCACTTACATTGATACACGGGCTAGTCTACACGCAACTTGTGTAAACTTGAAATCTAAAAATTTAATCCGATTTGGATGTAATTTCAAGGTTAATGCGAGTTGGAGCAGAGTATGTTCTGCATTGTTCACCGATTGAAGACAGTATATATGTATATATATATATATATATATATATATACATATATATATATATATATATATATACCTATATATATATATATATATATATATATATATATATATATATATTATATATATATATATATATATATATAAATGTGCGTGTGTGTGTATGTGTGTGAGTGTACCTATATAAAAGATTGTACTATTAAACATTTACTTAACTAGTCAGGAGTAAACTATGATGGTAGAAGCCTATCTAGAAAAAGTCTGTCATTGTCAGTATTTCTTAAAAAAGGAGGTCAAGATTTATGTACCACAATACCACAACAATAGGGGTTTCCGCCTTCTGATTTGATGTAGAAATGATTGAATTTAGACAATTTTGATTCTGACGTGGGAAAATCGAGCCAGGCCATACAGCTACTGCCCCGCCTCCTGAACCTATTGTGATTCCATCGGTGTCTTCCTTACACCGGTGATCCCATCAGTTACCCTGACAGGATGGAGGAAATTGGAAACATAAACCAAAACCCTGAGATACAGATAACGGGAAGGAGCGTTCCAGAACAATACATTGATGGGGAGCGCCCGGTGATGAAAATGGGGCACCGCGTGTTCAGATTGAGCCATTGATGACGGTCCCAATGGGGGGTTGTGTGGGGGTGGGAAGAAGAGGGTTGATATCCCTTTTCGACCGAAAAACCCTCGTTTTCAATCTCTCACGGCGATCCGAGGATCAGAGAGGTGATGGGGAGGGGGGAAGGCCGCGTCACAGGTGTCAGCCCCATAAATTTGAACCTTCCCCCGCCTCCCAGACACTGCCGAGCCTTCGCAATATTTTCGTAATAAAAGTCCGAACCTCGCACTACCCCCCTCTCGGATCCATTGCGATCTCACTTTTCAGAATAGAAGCTGCCGCTGAGCCTTTACATTGACAGATCTATCTTGGTACCTTTTATACGTTTTGATATCCGCTACCGAACACGTATGAAAGATCCTGCGTTAACGGGCATAAGGGACACCCCTAAATAGATAGTCGGTATAAATGCATCATTAAATACCTATAGAAACTTCGGACCTTGTAAGGATTTATCAATTACCTTCATAGTTATTGAAAAACTTTCTCTTCCAACTTGTGTAGCAATCCTCTTCCAATTGACCAATCACTTTTGTATTGCCACAACCAAAACATTGAAGTCAGTAATACAACCAGCATAATAAAAAATAACGTGATTTGGTAGTAACAACGTCAGAACATAGAAACAACTTGTTTCAGTGTTCTGGTAGTAACCAGGTAACGAATCATGGCTACTTGTGTCATTAACCAAGAGACTTTATTTATTTACTTTTAAATGTTTATATATATATATATATATATATATATATATATATATATATATATATGTATATATATATATATATATATATTTATATATATGCAAACCCAGAAAACTTATCACAATTTTGTTGATAAGTAACATGGACGCTGACACACATGCAATTTCCAAGATTCAAGAATTACTTTCATTTCTCTAACTTCTTTGACAAAGATCAAAATCTAAATATTAGATTCTTTCTTTCCTCTATATATTTGTTAAATTCTTTCTATATTTAAAACGAAGTATATATATATATATATATATATATATATATATATATATATATATATATATATATATATATATATATATATATATATATATATATATATATATATATATATTTAAGATTATGATATAGCAGCTTTCGTACGAGTCCTCAACAACGGAAGAAACGTTTATGTATCGGTTACCAAATTCTCCTTCGTATTAACGAGTTTTGGTTACTACCAATGGACACCCTGGTCAAACAACAATACTATTATAAATATATTATTTAACAACACTACTGTAAATATAATTACATTACCATTACAAATATAATTAATTTACAAAAATAATATTTTTTGTTGGCAAATATTGTTGAAAATCAAGTACAATTTTCAGCAGAAATTTCTGCATGCATTTTTTTAGTGTTCCAGTTTATTATTAAAAAATTTCTTTTGACTAGAATTCTGCTAAAAAGTATAAATTTAACGATTTTTAGCCGTTTTTAGCCATTTCAAGTTATTTTTTGCACATTTTTCAAGTAATACCACTTTAAAGTGTTTAGAAAATTCTTGTTAAACCCAATATAACATTGTATTGGGCTTGCCCATTTTGTAAAATAAACAAATAAGGAAATATTGAACATACATATACAGTGTAGTGGATGATTTTTTTTTTTTTTTTTTTTTTTTTTTATTTTTTTTTTTTTTTTCGATTCCTCGAAATACGGAAAATTAGGCAAAAGAGATGGATGAAGAAATTAATGAAGACTTCAACGATGCCAGTAAATTAGTAAAACAAGTAGATCAGTGCTCACGAAATAAGTCACATGTAAGCGCACTTTCCTGAAAGGAGATCCGCGTGAAGCAGACGCTTCCAGCGTTGAATAGGAGACAAAATAGCTTTGGAACTCACTCAGCTGATCGATGATCTCTCATGCGTCTTCAATATTCTCCCTTGAGCCTCCCTCTCAAATTTCAGCTTCCTGCGTTGAATAGTAGACGAAATGGCTTTGGAGCTCACTCAGCTGATCGATGACCTCTCAATCGTCTTCAGAATTCTCCCTTGAGCCTCCCTCACAAATTTCAGCATCCTTCGTCAAATTGGAGATAAAATGGCTTTAGAGTTCAGTCCGCTGATCACTGACCTCTCATGCGTCAGATGCCCCTGATACATATTTATCCTCTTCATGTATAAATTATATCCATACCAAGTTTCATCACAATCGTACGTCGGGAAGTGCCATTTACAACGATTTTAAAAGGACATACATACATCAACGGACAATGGCTTTTTTTCCTTTTTTAAAAGAAAATGCGCTAAAAATCGAAATCAGAATAAATTTATAGAAAAAAAATGGCTGATCGAGGAATTATACTTAGTGATTCCGCGACCCATACCGTGTACAAGTTAGCACACTACAGAAATCGCAGAGATCAGCTTGCGTTGGGGAGGATTTACAGGACCCTCCCTATAGCCCTACTATCAACAAGGACGTAATATAGCTTGTACAGCACTATGGTGGGGTGGAAGTGCTAGACCAAGTAATTAGAGGCTTTCACGCTCCCTTATGCGCCCTTGACCACTAATCAAACCCCCTATATTGATTACAATTACAACGGAAACGCTTACGTCGGAACACATGTTCAGCTAACAAGAGGGTTATTAGTCCAGCCGTCAGTCAGTTCATGAGTTCAAATACAGATTCCAGGGGAAGGTAAACTATATGATCAATACTACGCATCCCTTAAAACTTGAATTGAACTTGGTATAATACGTGTCTCCATCCTTAGAAACATTTTTGACAATTTTTATTTTTAAAAGTTCCATTCATGCCGCATGATCGTATGAGCGATTTCTTAAATCACTTATCAAGTGGTAATATGTTAAATTGTTTTGAAATGTGAACAAGTTTAGTAGGAATGAATTGCTTTAAAAAAAGCTTTTTGGCAAAACACTCATACTAATCAAAAACTTTGGTGACTCGGTTTTCTGCAGTTTTTATAAATTTTTCAGTAATTATTTATTCAACTCAAGTACGTTTTTCAGCACGATTTTGTGCAAACATTTTTAGTGTCCTAGTTAATAGTTGATAATTTTGTTTTGACTAAAACTCTGCTAAAAATGATAATATTTACCATTTTGGGCCGTTTTTAGCAATTTTTAGTACATTTTTAAAGTTTGACCAATTCAATGTGCTCAAAAATATTTGGCCAACAAACTCATCCTTTCGTTTGAAATGCTTGATTTTTAGGCGGGAGAACGGGAAGGAGGAGAGTTATCGTCTGAAATGATGTATATATATATATATATATATATATATATATATATATATATATATATATATATATATATATATATGAAAAAGCGCAAATTTCAGGAATCATTTCAGAATGCCCCAAAACTGATTTCAATTAAGAAATTCTTCGAAAATTTTGATTTTAAAATTTTTAGAACCATAGTTTCATTTTTTACGAAAATTCACTAAAATTAGGTACCAAGATAGATATACATTCATTCAAATTATTGTGTTCAGGTTTTATGACAATCTATATCGGCACCGTTTTGTGTAAAATCTAATAATGGATATAAAAATGTTACTTATTGGCATCCAAATACAATAACTAATCAGACAACATTTTTCAGTTATCTAAATGCTTATAGTTATTGCAAACCAAAGTCAAATTTCATATGATTTTGAATACTCGAAAGAAAAGTAGGGGAAAATACTTCATAAAACAACATTTTTGACTTTACGTAACCACACTTTCACTCTATAAATATGAACGTCAGTAGTTAATTTTTTGATAATTCTTCAACAGTTTATCACGTTTGAAAAAATTTGTTTAAAAATTGGTGTGGCGTATAGGTTTGGCCGATTTAATTAAACTTTTTACCGAATGAATCAAACCTTTTGCCAAAAGAGTTAAACCGTTTTTTCCACAATAATTCACCCTTTTCCCAAAATGATTAACCCTTTTCCCAATACAATTAAACTTTTTTTTCCAAAATAATTAAACGTTTTCCCGAAACTATTAAACCTCTTGCGAGAAAGTATGATGTATGTATAGATACGAATTCCGAAAAAGTTTAATCAATTAGGACTACAGAAAAATCTGAAACGAAGTGTGCAATCTATGGGCCAATAAACAATGTACCAAATGTTTACCCCCCCCCCCTTCCCTCACAACATGTCGGCTTACATTTCAAGCTGCGTAGATTCCAAGAATCGGATCCAGAAAATATATAAATATATACCTTATATATACATAGATATATCACCCGTTTTCCACTTTAATTTATGCTTTGATTCGATTTTTGGAATCTACTTACCTTGAAATGTAAACACACAAATTAAGGGGGGGGGGGGGGACATTTGGTGCAATGTTCATTGACCCATACATTGTACACCACGGTTTTTTTTTCTAGTTTTTCTGTAGTTTCTGATTGATTAAACTTTTTCGAAATTCGTAACCATACATACATCATATACTTTCTCGCAAGAGGTTTAATTGTATTGGGAAAAGGTTCCATTATTTTAGGAAAAGGGTGAATTATTTTGGAAAAAGGTTTAACTCGTTTGGCAAAAGGTTTAATTCATGTGGTAAAAGGCTTAATTAAATCGGCAAATGCTATGTGGCTAATGTTCAGTATTAGCTTTGGAAGCATGATTGGTATAACCAGACATGGCATAATGGGATCATCCAGAAAATAAGAAATGAAAAAAATAGATTTAAATGATCCATTAGCTCATCACCTCCTCAGGTGTAGAAACACATTGCAGCGCGTAACATGAATAATTCAGAAACAAAATAACAGCCAACGTTGTTTAGAAATCAACATCTTTGAGTAATAAATATTAACTCAAAGTGTTTCCAATTTGTGCGTGCAGAGATAAAATGAAATTACTACGAATTGCGGAAGTCTGTTCGACAATAAATTAACAGTATGAGTATGAAGTCAACGAAAACAATACCAGGTATATAATGTTGAAACAGAACGGGCTGGTATGAAAGCATCCAGTGTAACAAATACACACAATATTATGCACAAGGTATATTGCGCCTTTTTGGAAAGCTCTCTTCAATATCTACAGTTTTGAATAACGATCATAATAGACGTGTTGTTACTATTGAATGCGTTTTCGGGACCCCAAAGGTCTACTCAGTACATTAACATAACTTGAGTGTGTAAGTGCGTATTGCGCTTCGCCGAAAGCATTGAACGAAATCAGGTCTGTAAAGAAGAGTATTTTTAACAACTGGACGTAAACCTGTATTCTTGAACAAAACTAAATGCATTAATTAATTTCGACATAAAGGAATATGGAACGTACTTTGAAATAGCTTTCGCAGTAAGATTCCACAAGGGAGGTGAGGGCTGCGATTGGATTTTAACCTCGAAGCGTTTAGGGGTGATCGCGAGGCGAGCTGCCCTCTGTAAGTCGAAAATTACAATTCCCCGAGATAAGGGGGAAAATGAAAGGGGTTGGAAACTATCGCGCGAAGTTGTGCACCCGCTAAAGTCCCTGTTGCCCCAATTACGATACGCGGATGGTAGGTGCCGACTTAAGTGATTCTCCTTCTGCAAAATTTAGTCGTTCGAATCCTGGGATGATTCACCATTCAAAGGGGGGGAGGGGTGCGAATTAATTGGCAAAGCTCTACGTCTCACGACTTGCCTGAATGCACTCTAATCCCTAAGAAGAGAAGTTTAGTAATATGAGAAATAGAAGCACCGCCGCGAACTTGAAATCGTTCGAGCTCGTTACATAAATCTTTCTACATCTTACAAACACCAATATTTCATGATCGAAATATATTAATATTCCCCAGTTCAATAGAGAATATATGTACATATAAATTACCTACGTTCAACCATATTATACAAGCAAAGTAGTATTACGTAAGCTGATTTTAATTATTTGAGCTGAGTACTAGCTAGTATTAGTTTGAACGTAATAAGTTGTTAGCAATATTTTTGGCATAATAAGTAAGAGTAAAATATTCCACCAGAATACCATACTGGAAGCCATCGATGCATTGCTTGTTTCGAGCTCCTAAAAACACAGCTGGTTCTCGGAATCCACTCCAACATCTACTATCCACTTTACAAAATAATGTGGAGACTCCGTACGGGCGATGCTCTAACTGGAAGCTACCTACCTCTCATCAATAAACCAAAGCTGATCTAATGTATGCCCCCGTTTCAACTATAAAGCCGAAACTGTTCAACGTATATTCCTCGAATGTTTTTCACATACTTTAAAACCATAAGTATTACTTCCAAAAACTTAAACATTGATTTCACACCCATTCAACATTAATATATTAGTAGCAACATACACTACTCAGCAATGTACGACTTCCTCATGTCGGCTCGTAGAACTATTGTGTGATCATGTTTCATATCAACTCAAGTGTGAGTGACATGTAACAAAATTTTTATAATATATATAAATAACGGTTGACTAAATAGGGTAATTCACCCTCCGTATACCAAGTGGGGTCCAGGGGGACCCTGGCAGATTTATTTTCTTTTTGTACCGGCCCCACCTCAACCAAGACCCTCATGGTATCGAGGACCTTCCTTCTCAGTTGCGACCTAAAGGTAAGTCCCGCAGCTGGTCTGTTCGTCTCGCATCGCATCCCAGCGCACCAATGTTGATAGGCACATTTGCGGCGCGTGGGGCCACAGCTCATCGAAAAAATACGCTCATTTCCTACTGTGCTATGTGTTTTGACCGTCATAGATTCTTATTCCACTGTGCACTGTCGACGAATAATCTGGCTGGAAATTGCTCACAGCTGCCCGTGTGTTCTACTAGCCAGAGCGAGCAGAAATCAGCCTAGAGATCGATGTTTCAATCCTCTTCGCCCCGCCACGCACCACCAGGGTGCGTGGTGCGCGTCCCCGTAAACAATTTACTAAACCGAACAAGGCATATTATTTCGGGTTACATTTTTCGATACGGCAAAATAGAATGAACGCACGGTAGTGATTTATCGCGTTATTCAGAACTAACTACCGGTGAAGAAGGTAGGTGACACAGGTACATAAATTGGGTGCTACTAATCGAGCGTTCAGGACTGTGTTTTCGTGTTCTATGAACGGCTAGAAAATCCAAGCAAACTTTGACACTAGTGAGCACGAAGAAAGAAGTCAGTGTCTCTCCTATAGGTACACACTCCTTGAGATCGTGTAGGCGATGCCTCAAAATCTCAGTTCCAAATCGAACGAGCCCGACAGTCAACAAACGGGTTCTGAAGGTACAAATCTCTAAACCAATGAGAGCCAAGTAAGCTAACACGATTCAGGAGGTCAAATTTGGATAGGCATTTTGCACCCCAGGAGGAGATGCAAGCAACCTAGAAAGCCTGTCAAAATCCGCTGGAACTCTCAAGTCCCCGTCGTGATATTACTCTCAATACAAGGGCAACGATCAACTGCCACCCGAACAACAATTTTCACTTTTACAATTGGTTCAGACTTTGACAACTGCCATTTAAGCAAATATGAATATGTCGTCCTTCAGTACAAGGACTAATGCCGCGAACATGATGAATGATTGATGTCGGATGATTAATTCTTCTTTTCCTATTTTACCTTCCGAATTTGAGATAGATCTGACAACAAGGCGAGAGAAAATTATGCTTAAAGGACTTTCCGTTAGCGCATACACAGATTAGAGTATAAATTTATCTGTGCGTAATGAAACTGGTAGGAAATCAGATACAACCTATCCTATTCAACAATTTATTCTAATTGCTCTAAGGTAAGTAAGTTGGAGGGGTGGCATTTGTCAACAATTTTATAGGATGGGTGGTAGTTCATGTTCGTCACAATAAAATACAACGTCAATAATTTATGCAAAAATCATAAATATTCCAATTTTCAATCCTATTACGTCCCAAACAATAATCCTTATGGCATATTAAATTTCCATTACTGTAACTGCTCGCTTGTGGACCTTTTAGCTTTAAACTCTCCAGTTTTATTAGGCAAATTCATTGTGATTCACAATTGTTGTGGATTTTGTTTTTCTGCCGTAATTCATTTCATTGTCTTGTAACGTAAATAGTTATAAATTATACTGACAAAATTCTTTAACTGTTTTAAGGTTAGGTAGGATAACCAACACCAAAAAGAGGTTCACTATATTTAGTATGACGAACGCTGGTATTTTTTAGGTCTCCGTCCTGAGTATAATGATTTTATTTTGTTTCAGCCTGTACTATTAATTTTTTATGGATAAACATCCAAAGTTTAAATATTTATATTTCAAAATACTTGAAATTTATACGACCAAATACTCACAAGTGAGATTAATTTTAATAATAATAATATATTCTTGAGTACTGACGGCTATTTACCTATAACTACGTGAGGGAACCTACTAGATACACTCCATCGATCTTGACAAAATAAGAAATGCAGTAAACATCAGACATGGTCAGTTGATCTCTGGGTCTATAAAACATATAACACGATTGTTTATAATCCACTGCATCGTGTTCTCTCCTTTACGATCGGCCAGTGCAAACAGGAAAACGAAGAAGGATTGTTGGTCAGAATGCGATTTGTTCGGTCAGTGGAGATCGTGTGGGCCGTGAACGAGATGGGACCATGGGACTGGCGGGCGGGGGCTTACCTTCTGTGAATCACAATCCACCCCGACCAACTGATCCCGATTCAGTTGCCTTCTCGGAAGGGGTTTCTGGGCTCATCGTCTATCAAATTTAATTCTTTTCTTGGCCTTGATTATAGGCCAGTCATTCTGGCTCAAAAAAGGGGAAATAGGGGTAAGTTTTGATCCAGTCGTAATTTTTGCACCCTTCATGTTTTTTGGGTCGCTGAACACGAATATGAGGTTTGCTGACAGAAATTTTTCCCGGAACATTTGTTTTTTTGCAATTTTAGTCAAGATTTTGGCATTTTTTCCGGTTTTTTGCCCATATCTTGGAAAGCATGCGTTTTTTCGCAAATGTCATTATGTCAAAAATTAAAGTAGACAAAATTCCCTAGATGTTTCACCTCGGACGATTTTTCCTACGACTAACCGTTTGGTCGCTAGAGCGCGCAACAAAACGGGCAAAAAGGAGGATCTAGCCCCCGCCTGGTATGTCCAAATACTAGCGCTTCCTAGCGGTTATAATGAGAAACTGCTACCTCCCGCTCCGCATCTCCTACTGAATGGTGAAGTACTGTGATTGTCTCGTGAAAGGTAGTTGAGTCGTAGCACAAAGGTTATGACAACAGTCTCGTGAGATGAAAGTCGTGGGTTCAAATCACATTGACTGGTCTTATTATTTTTTGCTCGTACAACTCCCGAAATATGCTTCTAAAACGTCATTCTGACCTGCATGTCCAACTAATTTGAATTGTCACTAAGGGATTGACTACTTGATGTTTTGTATTTTTGAGATGCGAGCTTGCGAGCATCCAGATCACCAAACTATACACTTTATTCTGACCTACATGTCCACTAATCTTCATTTTTACTAAGGGATTGACTAGTACAAGATGACACGATGGGGATAACAGTAAATATAGTAGAGACAGAAGGAGTGATACCCGAGAGGAAGAAAGCGCTAGGAAGCGCTGGTATCATGGGACATACCGGGCGGGGGCTAGATCCTCCTTTTTGCCCATTTTGCGGCGCGCTCTAGCGGCCAAACGGTTAGTTTGGAAAAAGTAAAGTAGGAAGGAAAAATCGTCCGAGGGAAACATCTAGGGAATTTTGTCTACTTTAATTTAGAACATAATGACATTTGCGAAAAAACGCATGCTTTCCAAGATATGGGCAAAAAACCGGAAAAAAGGCCAAAATCTTGACTAAAATTGCAAAAAAACAAATGTTCCGGGAAAAATTTCTGTCAGCAAACCTCATATTCGTGTTCAACGACCCAAAAAACATGAAGGGTGCAAAAATTACGACTGGATCAAAACACCCCTATTTCCCCTTTTTTGAGCCAGGATGACTGGCCTATCAGGCAACTCAGAAAGACATTTCAGTGGCAGGGGAGCGCTTTCTTGTGCATGTATATGGTTACACGGGGAGAACAGAACCATCTCTGAACCAGCTGAGGTTAACCCACTACAAGAGGGCAGCTTTCAGGGCCTCCTCACACATAGCTGCTCTGCCTCCCTCGGCAGCTGCTGCTACTCAGCACAGTTTCCGGGTGTACCACCAGGTCCAGCAATGGATGGGGGTTGAGAAACAACCTGAAGAGTGGGGTTGGAGGAGAACCAACAATGGTCTAGAACCCATCACGTCCCTCCAAGCTCCCCCCGAACTGCTGCGTATGGTGACGTGCAGATGCACAAAGACGTGTGAAAGATCGTGTGGCTGCAAAAAAGCAGGCCTCAGTTGCACAAATCTATGCATAAACTGCTAGGGGTCATGCACCAACATCCCAATTGAGGATTATGAGGAGGAATTACCTGCAGACTTCCTTCAAGAAGAACTTGGGGTCGATTTTACTGAAGCAGCAACCACAGATGGTCAAACCCAGGAAGCTACCATGGTTGAAGGTAGGTAACACTTCAATTTCCAACATTGATGGAGCAATGATGAACATGTCACTAACCCACTAATGAATTGCTCCTTTTCTCATTTTTACAGGAGAAAATTAAGGAAATGTGAATAAGCGCAGGGGACAAGCACTTCTGCTACACACAAGGGTAAGAAGACTAAATTAATGCAAGTTACTACTTTCCACATCCATCCATTGAATAATAAACCACCAATAATACAATTCGATCTGCTTTATCTGTTCCAGATGAATAATTGAAGAGCACTCCATCACTTTTTCTTTAAAAATATTGTTACTTACATCATTATGTATTACTTTTTTATTTTCTGCGTCATTTTATCGAGTTTTACTTAGTTATAATAAAACAATTTTTCATGTTTATAACTGTTTTTTAATTAATTTTGCACCATTCCACTGTGTGTATACGTTAATGTCTTCTCTATTTTCTGTTTACCCCGCTATTACTTGGAGAACGTCCTCCCCTACATTTTCGGGGACGGGACCTTCGAGTTCCGTGGACCCGCGGCAGGGGAGGCATGTATATATATCTACAGAGTACATCATGCTTGGTTCAGTGTACTTGGATAATTTTGACATCACTGGCCACCAATAGTATCGAAACACGGGTCGTTTCCGCGGAAATCGTGGTTTTTCCATTATCTGGCAATTTAGCCCGTTTTTCAGTGCGCTCTAGCGGCCAAACAGTTAGTCGTAGGTAAAATCGTCCGGAGTGAAACATCTAGGTAATTTTACCTACTTTAATTTTTAACATGGTGACTTTTGCGAAAAAATGAACACTTTTCAAGATATGGGCAAAATACCGAAAAAAATGCCAAAATCTTGACTAAAATTGCAAAAAAACAGATGTTCCGGGCAAAATTTTCGTAAGCAAACCTCATATTCGTGTTCAGCGACCCAAAAAACATAAAGGGTGCAAAAATTACGACTGGATCAAAACTTACCCCTATTTATGCCAGAATGACTGGACTATAGGTATTCCGGTATTCTGATAATGCAATACATGATTTAACGAATCCATGATGGCTCCGTTCAAGAAAACAAAGCAGCGTGAGCATTCAGCAGTGATTCAGCTGTGTTCCAGCCCGTTACACTGCACAATGGTACTGATTGTGGAAACAGATGTTTTGTGTATACAACAGATTCATACGCAATATTCAAAGTTTTGACGTGGATAAAGGTGGATCACCCAGGTATCCGACACGCAATCATAGTGACGGATAGCCATGCAAAACATTCGGCTGAAACGTAAACTCACATCCACTAAGACCTCTATTCTCCAAATTTATTCCAATATGGCAAAAAGGGGAATCTGAGTCGTATTTTGTTGGACGCGAGGACACTCCAGAATGAAGGGCAACGAAATAGCAGATGGGGAAGAAACGATCACACTACTTACCCGCCCCAGCACCCTCTTTCACTGCAGAAGATCTAAAAACATCGATTTCAAATCGTATGCGCAACCAACGGAGGAAAGAATCTTACAACTATCAAACAAGGATCGGTGAGCGCTACAAACCATGTAACGGAGGTAAAACGCAAAAGCTTCTACATCAGAATAACTCGACAGTACCTAGTTGGTAGGAGTAGGTTGTACCAATGAGTATCTTCATATGACCGGAGTATCAGAAGCAGCACTATGGAGGGCCTACGGTGACATTGAAAAAATGCTGAGCATCTCATTCTGGTGTGCCCAGCACAAAGAACCCTTTAATCAGTTGAATACTAGCTAATGAGAGAAACACCCCAACCCTTAAATTTGGACACCATCATGGGAAGCGGAGATTCGTGTATATCACGACATTGTTTACGAGTACCTGATTTCAACAAACAAACTATAATACACATCGCAATATAGCAAGTGAGCAAAAATGAATTGTCTGTAAAAATTTTCACAAGTTAAAACTATGCTACATGTAACAGTTGTATGTTATGCAAAACAAACAAAAAAATTTAACGTAGAAATTTTGCAGTATTTGTCTGTAAAAAAAGTTTATATGTAGTGATAGCTAAAACTCACTGAGTTCCAATGAACTGAACAGTTTATTCAGTACAAAATTAAACGTTGATCTAAAGTATAATCGAAATGCAATTGGGAGTTTTCGGAGATGTCTACAGCACCCGACAACGTGGAATCAATGCCACCACAAAACTGGAGGTGGCAATACATAACTTAAATACTCAACTTTTACAGTTACCTTTTACAGGTATGAACAGACATTCGCCTGCCAACGAAGATGTTATGTATGGCTTTCCAATAATGATAACCTTTCTTCTGAACTGTTCGATTCAAAATGACCCAAAGTGTGCTCTAACCCACATAAAATAATAACACACACATAAAATAGTGCAGTGATAAGAAAGGCTAGGGATCCTCAATACCTAAGTTTCCAACCAGTACCTGCGTAGATGTGGATGCTCGTCAGAGGTGAGTGATATTTTCAAAACACAATTTTACTGTTTCATTTTGTACCATCTGCTGAAAGATCTCGATGAGAGATTTCAAGTGGCCGTACAGCGGTGTAAAGAAAGGTGAATGACTTCTTTGGAGAACGACCTCACATCTGCATCCTCATGGGAAGGAGAAAGGGGGGGGGGGGGGGGGTTCAGCGCCATCCACCTATGTCGACAATTAATTTTATTTTTATCGTTTTTTTCGTCTAAACAATTTGGAGTTTTTAGCTTAAATTTGCAATCATAGGTTTTGAAGGGCGCCGGATACTATTCTTGAATCTAAACTAATTCTAACTTATAAAGTTTATAATATTATTTTAAACTAATATTATAAACTTATACTAATTCCAGCCTCATTTGAATTTCATCACTATCGTATCATTAGTAGCTGCTGGGCATCACAAATGCGAAATCCTAGCAACACATAACTTTTACAGTTTCAATTCAATTTTGATGAACTTTTCTGTGAAGCGGGTCCTTTATAAACTCCTTCAATAAGAAATTGATAGTTGTCACTACGCATGCTTAAACATGAAATCCATCAAGTGTCGTTTTTTGGGTTCTAGTCGTCCGAACTGACCCAAATTTGGAGTGTGAGTAGGAATATTAGTAGCTGTTGCGCATGCGCGATCCTCAAATCTTTGCATCAAGCTTGATTTCTACAGTTTCCATCTGATTCCAACCATAATTTCTGGGCATGAATTTAAGATTATTTAAAATTTCGATGATTCATACATTCATGTAACGGGTACGAAGAAACGATATACCACACCCAACTTGGCAGTCACTTTTGCTTTTCGTTGTTGAAAATTAATCAACGCTAAATAAATAAAAAACTATCGAAAAATATTAATAACTCAACGTTCTTAGTGGTTATTCAACGTATTCTCTCTGTCTCATTCCTTCAGACCTAATCTCGATGACATGAGCGATGCAGTTGAACACTGGAGAAGACTGTTCATTTGCAACCTCGAGGCGGGCTAATTACAGGAGATGACAAGAGAGAGCAGGGTAAGGGGAACGTGCAGGAGGAGGGGGTCGTCGTCTCTGAACTGCCGAGACAGAGACGCAATCTATACTCCCGCAGCCTCAATCTAGTCTCCCACCGCCCTCAATCTAGTCTCTTATCCCTTTCCCGGGAACCTGATGACAGGAATGTTATTAGTATGACCTTACCTCTTCTCGGAGGGTTTCCTATATCGATTAGAACAAGAAGCGGCGCCTCTTAAGACGACAGGCCTTTCCCTGATCCGCCTCAGCTACTTCTGCCCTTACGACCCCCCCTTACCAGGGCACACCCCCATTTCACCCCTTACCACCGTTTCATCCCCCTTCACCTCCACGAGAATCGCCGGGGGTGATATTACCTTCTATAGCCTACCTGCTTATATTACTAGCAACCCCTTTTCCGTCTTCCGTCCCCCAACCCCCTTGCCGCTATCTTTTGCCGGCGATATTAAAAACACAGACGGGAAGCGTCCCATTGTGCTTCTGCTCATCTTCTTCCTCCAGCGAGGGATTTTTCCGCCTTCCGCGTGAGAAATGAACGGAAATTACTGTAGAAGGCGAGAGATTGAAGGGAAACGAACATAAACCATGAAAAGACGCCAAGAGAAACAAAATTTAACATATTCATGGGGCTTTGCACATTTTAATCTTCACGTACCCCCACAATAACGTCGCTTCAAGGAATAATGTACTGCAACTTAAGATAGTGACGTTGGAGCATAAAATTTGAACACTGCTATGTTTTTAATGTTTCATACCTGTAGTGCCCGAGATCTAAGAATGTGCACAGACCCTCGCCGTGAGGAAGGCGGAGAGGGCTAACCAGAGTTGCCAACGTGACGGTAGCACATTACCTTCTGTGAGTAGTAGCCTCATTGTATACTTGAAGCCCGGTTTGTAAATATCGAAGTGGTACCAGAGACCTGCGCTCAGCTTTAGAAGTTCCGGTTTTATTTGAATTGTTTTAGCGAATTTTTGAAGAAAATTAAGCTATTGCTCTCGCCTCAAAATTTTTTTAAATAAAAAAAATGATAAAAATAAAAAAATACTTAAAATAATTAAATTAGAAACATTTTATGCAGAAATCCGTTTCAGGCTATTCTGAATCATATTCTGAAGTTTAACGCATTTTTTTATGTATGTATGTATGTATGTATATAGGGGGGGTTCTTACTTGAACTGGTGGTCGTTTTATAGGGGCACTTCCTTTCATCCCATTCTTCCTCCTCGTCCTGCAACTTCCCTTATCCCTAGAGCCGGCGTCGGGTAAACGTGGGCGTCCTCCCCACTTTTTTATTTTATTTGTTTATTTTTCAATTTAATGGTGTGTCCCCTCCGCCTTTGAGGGGAGTTTTGTGAAAAATATATATATATATATATGTGTCATTCCAGACGATAACTGTGCGTAGAATTGTGCTAGAAACGTCAAACAAATTTTAAAATGTTAAGGACACAAAACGAAAGTTCAAGTTCGTTGGCCAGCATGATCAGATTACATCTTCGGGTTGAAATTTAAAAAAAAATTCAAAATAGCCTGTTTTTTGCGATTTGTTGTGCGAAATAATTTCTTCAGCATACTAACATTTGGTTCATTCGGACAACGTAAAATTTCCTATAAGAATATGTATCAAGTTTTCAAAAATTTCAAAGTTGAAAAATCAGTCAAAAATCGAAATAATGCCGTTCGCTAGTTGTAAAAATCGGTAATATTTGCATGAAACATTGTCCAAATTCAGATTGAACTACTCTTATGGAAGTATCCCTGTATAACCAATCCTAGAACCATGCTGTTTAAAACGTAGGTAGTAGGTGCTTGTTTAAAAAAAAAAAAAAAAAAAAAAAAAAAAAAAAAAAAAAAAAAAAAGATCAATAGCGACTGAAATGTCGAAGATTTCTTCAAAAATTCGCTCATGGGGTCATGCTGCATGACTGGCATGACTGGACTTTTTGTCTTCATTTGTTTTATTGCAGATTATCTTTTGGATCTTTCGATACGGCTTTATTACTGACTTCTCGCCTTGGTACCCTCCTTGTGTTGTTAAATTTGGATTTTTTGACATGGATATGTCTTTTGGCTGGGGGTCAAGGAATTTTTCGCGACACTTTTTTTTCCCGACTGACACTTTTTTTTCCCGACCGACACTTTTTTTCCCGACCGGTACATTTTCTATTGATTTTCACGTACAACCAAGGCGTTACTAGGGAAGAGTAACTCCCATAGTTTTCATAGCAGGAAAATCGTTCTACACTTTTTGGAATGCTCTCATTTTACCACGACATTTCATGACCTCTAAGCCATTGTAGTGTCAAGGAATGCTGATTTATTACTCTAAGTTAAAAACTAATATTGTTTTGTAACCATAATGGAATAATCTTGTGAAAAGAAGGCACTCCATGGTTGGTATACAATTGAGTAGTAGGTACCAACTGGTAAGCAGTAGGTACTAGACATATCCATGATCTTTTGTTTTTCCCATATAGGGAGAAATTAAAATGCTTGATTTACACTTTACATTTTTCTTTATGTCTTGGCTAGGGCACATAAACTAAAAAAACGTCACGGAAAATCGCTCACGAAATTTTGACATGGATATGTCTTTTGGCTGGAGTTCAAGGAATTTTTCTCTCAGAATCACCGCTTTTAGCAAAATCCCAAAAATGA
Source organism: Adelphocoris suturalis (assembly GCA_030762985.1). Taxonomy (NCBI): domain Eukaryota; kingdom Metazoa; phylum Arthropoda; class Insecta; order Hemiptera; family Miridae; genus Adelphocoris; species Adelphocoris suturalis. The sequence continues at coordinate 28,736,700 of CM061044.1, read as the reverse complement.
AATGAGTTATTTTGATGGCCTTTTCTATGTCTGTTTTCAGTTCATTGGTTGTAATTATACTTTTGTATTATACAGTTTATTGAGTGCTGAGGAACTTAGTTTTTACAAACTTTTTTTCCAGTGGGCGTTAGGGAATATAATATTTTTATTTTTAGCGCAGCGCTAGAGGTCAGTGATCAGCGGAGTGAACTCTAAAGCCATTTTTTCTCTTATTCTACGCAGGTAGCTGAAATTTGAGAGGGAGGCTCAAGGGAGAATACTGAAGACGCGTGAGAGGTCATTGATCAGCAGATTGAGCTCCAAAGCCACTTTGTCTACTATTCAACGCAGGAAGCTGAAATTTGAGAGGGAGGCTCAAGGGAGAATGCTGAAGACGACTGAGAGGTCATTGTTTAGCTAAGTGAGCTCTGAAGCCATTTCGTCTACTATTCAACGCAGGAAGCGTCTATTTCACGCGGATCTCCTCTCAAGAATATGTGTATATCGTTAGCACTGATCTACTTGTTTGGATTTGTGATCGGTGGTGAATGGATTTTAATATAATTTTGAATACAATGAGTGATTAATTTTCTTTCATAAAGTTTCCTCTTGTATTTCTATCTTATTTTCAATAATATACTAATTTCAGGGTTAATCTGTTTGCTGTGTGATCTGTAATCACATTTTATTTTAATAAAAACTATAGTTGTCTCCATAACCGGATTTGCACCCCTGTGATATTACGAGTATCTACATGCATAGAGGTCTTACAAAGTTTAACCCTGTGCAGGTTACGAGAGGAGACCGACGACACTGTATCCCACATAATTTTGAGTTCCCTGCGCTCACTCATCGCAGATATGAATTCTTATGAACATGAACCCAAAAGAGATATATTTTAAGGGCACTTGGTACCCCCCCAAAAATGGCGAAATCCGTGACCCATTATCTCGGCACTCGTTGGGCCGATTTCGATGATCTTTTTTTTAACTGATAGATCTAGTAAAGATCTAAAAATCTGCGGAATTAGATTGAAAAAATATTAATTTGCCGCATTACAATATCGAAGCCAATTTCGGAAATATCGGGTGGTATTTCAGGTAACTTCGATTATCTGTCCCGTAATTACAATAACTTATTTCGATAAACTATTCCCGCAGATTTTTGCAGTAGGTTGAGAGGTAACTTTCTAAAGAAAGAAAAATGAATTCGGTTCAGTAGATCCCAAGATATAGGGACAGATTCGCAAAAATATGCTACTTTTCAGGAGAGGCGAAAAACGAAAAAGTATCGATATTCGCGCTTCTACGACGTTTTGGTGAACTAATATGACTTGAATATGTGTGAATGAGTTAGTAAGCTAAATGACTTCACACAGTCAGAGCATGATACCAACGAACCAACCAACCAGAATGATAAGATGATAACAATGATAAAATTGGTTGGCTGAATTTGAAGAAGCAGGGGCGGCCGACTATGACGCGGGAAACTTCTAAGCTCATTTATGAGACTTTTAAATTTTGTAAATATTACATGTAATATATTATCTTGTTCTGGAATGAATCTAGTTTTATTTAAGACCAACAAAAAAAAAGTTGAACATTTTGTTTTGGGGTACCAAGTGCCCTTAAGCCAATAATTAATCATCGGCCTCGCACCCATCACTAGGAGTCACTTTGATTAAACCCAAAACTCTCAGAAAAGCACTAAAAGCCAACAGGCCCGAAATCCTCTATTGAGCATTGCCCATGTCCAAATCCAATGGGGTTGTCAGGGTGAGACGGATATAAGTAAAAAGTCTTCTTCGAGTGTTTTTATTGCTAGCTTTCGAACATCAACATGTCATCCTCAGGCGTCTTCGTTTCTAAAAATACGTACAATAGGTGGTTACAAACTATGACTAGGAAGATATAGCACTTAGGAACTTGCCTAATATACAGAAATTGATTCCAACATACCTGTCTAGTATTCTCTCACGCTGCGCCTCCGCTCCGCGGCCAGGTACATCAGTCTCCGGGGGGGGGATGTTTAATTTCTTTGATTTCCATAGGAATCGCTGTCAGTCCGGAGGTTAACCTCTTGGGTTGTCTGTAGAAGGAGTTTAGGGTTGATTAGGCTTATTTTAAGTGATTTATAGTTGATTGACGAGATTTGAACACGTGGGGTTTGTTTACCTTGTGTAATGTAGAGAGTTGCGTCGAAATCTGAAGGGTTTTCTGTTGCGGATATAGCTCCGACTTGTCAAGAGATGATGAAATTTTAATATGTATGTTTAGCGGATTCGTGGAATTTAATAATTTATGGAGCGGAGATCTGAAATGACGAAATTAAATTTGATTTTGCACGGTAACCCTTCCTCCAAGAAGGTCGGGTGGCCTGTGACGTCAAGTGTAACAAGGGGGGAGGTAACATCTATTGTGGTTGTTGCTGACGTATTCCGGAGGCTGAGTCCTGATCATGGAGCTGAGGCGGACTCAGCCTCCGGAATACGTCAGCAACAACCACAATAGATGTTACCTCCCCCCTTGTTACACTTGACGTCACAGGCCACCCGACCTTCTTGGAGGGAGGGTTACCGTGCAAAATCAAATTTAATTTCGTCATTTCAGATCTCCGCTCCATAAATTATTAAATTCCACGAATCCGCTAAACATACATATTAAAATTTCATCATCTCTTGACAAGTCGGAACTATATCCGCAACAGAAAACCCTTCAGATTTCGACGCAACTCTCTACATTACACAAGGTAAACAAACCCCACGTGTTCAAATCTCGTCAATCAACTATAAATCACTTAAAATAAGCCTAATCAACCCTAAACTCCTTCTACAGACAACCCAAGAGGTTAACCTCCGGACTGACAGCGATTCCTATGGAAATCAAAGAAATTAAACATCCCCCCCCCGGAGACTGATGTACCTGGCCGCGGAGCGGAGGCGCAGCGTGAGAGAATACTAGACAGGTATGTTGGAATCAATTTCTGTATATTAGGCAAGTTCCTAAGTGCTATATCTTCCTAGTCATAGTTTGTAACCACCTATTGTACGTATTTTTAGAAACGAAGACGCCTGAGGATGACATGTTGATGTTCGAAAGCTAGCAATAAAAACACTCGAAGAAGACTTTTTACTTATATCCGTCTCACCCTGACAACCCCATTGGCCATAAAAGCCCGACGGATGCCTCAAGAATCAATCAATCATGTCCAAATCTATATTTTCATAAGCCTACTGACAGAGTTCTCCAATCAATTTTTAAAACCATATTTGTAATGTTACTGTAATATTGGTTCGGAGTACTCTTATTTCCGATAGTGGGGAAAGGAGGAAGTCCCTAACTTCAACTCGTCTAGAAAGTGGTTGAGAGAGCGGTGGGTGGGGTCAGAGAGTATTAGGGCCTTCTCTATTTTCATATCGAGGCTCCGAGGGGAGCTGGCTGGACAATCATTTTTCCATTTCCTGAGGACACTCCCGCCCCTAGCTCGGAGTCTCGTGGTGTGCTGTGTATATTGAAAATGCTGTTAGGCCGGCGGAGAAGGAGAACGGGTGTCGGGTGGTTGGGGGTTGTGCACATTTTATCATATTACTAGCCGAGTTGGAAGGAAAAATGGAATACTGCGCTGGGAAGAAGGCTGGGGGACGTGTGGATAACAGCAGTTGCCACCAGATTGTGCTTCTCCGCGTCTTTACTTCATGCTATAGTGAGACATGTTCAGTCAAGTTACAGCTTCATATCAGGCGTCTTCTTCGCCTGAAGTTTCAGTTTGTCGTAATAATACGTATAATGCAATCCCACAGTCCGGGGCATCTACACATAAATTATTGAAGAAAATACTGTTTCTTGTATTTTATGCAGCATTGACATGCTAGAGAGTCGACGCCATCTGGTCTGTGAATTCCCTCAATTAGCGTCATACACTCAAAGAGTCTTACACCTAAGCATAAGGCTGAGAGATGAATTTGCTCAACACCGTACGAAAACGCTGCAAATTATTTCACAAAGGTTTATTATTTTTTCAATTGAGTATGATCATAGTTCTAGTTGGCTTGCGTACGTCATAAGGCCCGTCCAGACTCCCCCCTATTTCGAGTTGCCACAACCTATACTTCTATAATTATATACGCATGTTTATATTTCTCGATTTGAGCACCTGTCTATTGAAATAGTTATTGCCTTAATAATATCATTATCTAAGTACGTACGAAAAGTCGAGAGGATATGTTATTAAATATGCGAAGGAAAAGCATTGGTATTAACACACAAATATGACCTAGAAAAAACATATATTCATGCCTCGAAGGAACGCCGTACCCACCTCATGGTACCGCGGTGTATTATATGGGTATAACACGTAAAAGTAATAAATATCCATTCTCCTACACCCCTCTGCTACGCCCCTGGTCACCCCAGACACCACAAGGTGCCGCGGCGCCTCCTCTCACTCCACCCCCCGCTCACCCCCCCCCTCGAAAAAGACACTTTTTCGCCCGTTTTTGGCCCATAGCATGTATGCGAGTAAAGCGATCGGGATGGTTAAACGTTAGGACCAACTAGACCCCAAATGGAGTCTATGTGCGAAAGAACGGGTTTTTTAAGTCAATTCTTAGGCCTTTTATGGCCCGGACGGCGGACGGCGAACGGCGGACGGCGAACGGCGGACGGACATTTCAAATTTGGATTCTACGCACCTTGAAACGTAAAGTGACAAAGTTTGAGGGGGGGTTATAAAAATGTTTTGCTACACGATCACATAGGCTTATTATTGGAAATAATAAACCAAAAACGAGGATGGTAGGAAGAAATTTTAATGTCTGAATTGTATTTTTAATTTTAGGGTATATATTGAAATTATAAAAATTTGCCATTTGTTGACATTTTGATCTGATATACTCCGCTTAGGGGAAGGCTCAAGGATGCGTTGATAGCAGCTGTTGCCACCTGATTATGGTTTTCCGGCGTCTTCATGCTATAGTGGAACATTTTCAGTCAAGTTACTGCTTCATATCAGGGCTGTGTGTCGTCATTTCTAAAAGGAAAAACCTACGTCACTTCAATAAAAATTACATTTAGTGATAAGTATTTGGCTATCACACCAATATTTTCTCCAATATTCAATTCAGAAAATTCCAGTTTCGGGGTCTGACAAACCCAACTGAGGAACAAAGCGATGGGTTTTCAACCGGAGCGTTCCAGAGTCAACGTAGATGAGAGTGGTGGGAAATCTCCGGGCTTAGTACTGAAATAACAAACTTATGTTTAACAATTTATAGCCTTTTTGGACAATTTACGCATTTCGTAGTAATATAATTGTAAGTTGCTGCAAAAGTGAGTTTTTTCCACAATTAAGCTGAAAGAAAATATACAAACTTCTACTCCTTACAGTAATTACTTATATAAAAATATCAAAAAGTAAAATTATAAAACTAATTGGGAAACTAATTCCCTAAATGGGTAATAGCCCGTGAAAGGGCGATGATTCTCAACACTACTACATCACCACACTTGAATCGGGAGAGTCATTATCAACACACGCTATAATTACATTGTATTATCGTACATATATTATAACTATAATACATTATTAATATCATATATGTAAATATTTTACATTATCTTCAAATATTCAATCGAAGAAAATACTCCTTCAAAATGATTCCCATACGTCCAACTTTATCACTAATTTGATTTGGGAGTTTATTGAATTCATCAACGCCTTTTGGGTCATACGAACGTTTTGCATCTGTTGTGCGGAAAAGCAGAATAGTCAAGTTGGTACTGAAAATCTACTGAAATCTAGTACCCATCGCTTGCGGAGGAGAAGAATGTATTTGTTTTCTGACATTCTGCTTAGTACAGTTTATATGAATTAACTGATTTAGTTTTAAAATTTGCTGATTCTTGAAAATGGGATCTGTATGCGCAATAAGTTTACTTTCGTTAACTAGCCTAACTAATGCCTTTTGAGCTGAAAAAATCGGATGAGCAGCAGAGGGGTATGTTCCACCTCAGGCGGGTAAGCCGTAAAGCATATCTGATTGCGCAATGGAAAAATATATTGTTTTCATAAGATCTTGTTTCACAACATTATTCAAGCGCGAAAGAATGTAAGTTAGTTTGAGAAGTCTTTCAACTATCAATTTTTATAAGTTCTATAAATTTTTATAAGTCTATAACTAGACTTAGATGTGGACACGGTTTGTGCAATTCTTATTTAAATAGTAAACCTACCATTGAGAGGAAACTTATTTAATTTCTAAAATTTTTGAAAACTATTATTGTATTCCTATTTTATTTTATTATGAGTGAAAAGCAACTTCTTGTATTATAAAACAGTAGGGCGGAATGTATGTCATTATACGATACCTACCAATAAAGGAGAAAAAAAAACTCCTGGACCCCGGATGCTTTCCGTTTGGAGCCTGCGGCTAAAATTCGAGAAACATGGAACATGCTATATATATATAGCTATATATATATATATATATATATATATATATATATATATATATATATATATATATATACATATATATATATCGATATATATCGATTATTAACAAGTGGTAATACGATTAACAAGCGTTTGCGATCATGTTCACAATATCAATATTTGAGAATGATCACCTGTGTGTAAACAATTATTCATATAACCATCGCATTATTAGATAAACACCTCACACATTAATATAACACTCTGATATAAAAATGCGACATAAATCAGGAGCTTTCCAACGAATGGTGAACGATTTCTGTGCGATTAAAATTGCGGAAGTTCCATTTCCCTACCAACGGCTCGGTTGTACGTGAAAAGCATAAGAAAATTTCGTCACCCATCCGCGTCACCCATCCCGCGTCACCCATTCCGCGTGACATTTTTCGGCTAGTTAGTCCAAGGCTAAAGCATGTTCCATGCTAAAAACTATCAATCAATTTGTTCTTCCCATTTCATATTTTATTCTAAAATCACACCCAGATATTTGACTTTAGAACACCTATCAGTTTGTTCACAATCATTGCACGTATCTAAATTACAGCTTACATTACTGTTAACCTAAATTACTGAGTTGAATCTTCTTCAGTTGAGTTGGTAACCAATGAAACATAAGTTGAATATGGTCGATGTTACTCGTATCGGGTGCTCCGGTGATGTTCTCCGATCGGCTATTTTCTCCTGAAAAGCGCACTACTCATCAATACGTCAGCGTTGAAGGTGAGAAAGGAAGTTGGGAAGGGAAGGGAGGACACGAGGGAGGACGACGAGTACAGGGAGACGGGAGAGAGTGACCTGCCGAGGACAACTCTCTATCATTCATTCGCCGGAGGGACAATGCGACTCGTCACTACGACTCTTGTTTCACCGCCCTCTTCCCCTCCCTTTTGCTTCACTTCTCGCCACTTGCTTCACTCCTCTCTGCTTCACCTTCCCGTTTCGCTCTTCACCTAAACGTGGAAATGGGGGGCTGAGGGCTCCCACCACCGCAGCTACCTGTTCCGCCGTTATGTGCTGTCAAGTACACGATATCAACCCCACACTAGCCCGCCTTTCCGCTCTCACTTCTTGTCTCTTCACATCACACTCCTACCCCCACCCCCCCATGGTGGACGCACTTCTGGATATTAGCGACCCTATTTCGGGCCATTTCCCCCATCACAATTTCCCAGCCCCCCCCCCCCCCCCCCCCCCCCTTATCAACAACCCTCCTACCAAGAGACTGATGTCATTTTGAAAGGTGCAGTGGAATTAGGGTTGCCAGATCTACTTTAATTTAAAGTATCCTACTTTATTTTGGTTAAAAATACTGTATACTTTATAAAAAATTTATAGTATATCAAAATACTTTATATCTGAAACGAAGAAGAAAAGTTCAGCCCCCGCACCTACTTATTAGTCAACGAAAAGGTTCCCATACCTACCTACACCAGAACTACCTACATGCATGGACAAAAATTGGTTTAGGGTCACTCACGTATTTTCAAGAAGTTGAGAAGGCTGACCATCTCCCGCCGGGCGCTCAACCCCAAACACCACAACAACAGCAACGAAAGGTTCAATGATTCATCTGTCATGATAATGTGATACCCTGGGTCTGTTCTGTATGTGATACCTATGGGATGAGGATTCCTTCAGCTATTTTGGTCATTTTTAATGAGTAGGTGCCTATATACGATGTTGCTTGCTTAAACTAGTGGAAAATGACTCCCAAAAGAAAGACTCGGGTTTTTTAGAACCTCTTCTTCTTTAGCTGTGTCATTGGTACTTGTAGGAAGACGTACCTAGGTAGATCCTACACCTTGTGTGCAGATGCTGTATGAAAAATACCGTAGTGTGTAAGTCGAGAACGTTAACTTTAATGTATACTCTAACTTTCATTGAAATACTTTACTTTTCCTTGGTTGCAGCCAGGATATACTTTACATGATCCGAAAAAATCTGGCAACCCTAAGTGACAACTTCGCTTATCTCTAATTTATATCTCAGGAGAGCTAATAAGTTGCGTCCCCACAATGCAATATGAGGGTGGGCACCCTGTCAAATCCACAAAGACGATCCAAAATCGTCTAGGGCCAGCCAGACACGTTATGGTAGACAGGAGAGGTGTACCTGTATAGTTACCTATGTGCCAGCCTCCTTAGGCAAACCTGCACAGGTAAAACAATGGGATGAGGTACTTTCCAAGGCGGATGTCTGCTTGTCAATTTTGTCGGATTGCATGGTGAATAATTTGCTAACTCTGAATGTAAAATAAAAAAAAATAAAAAATACTTGTTAATAGGTAACACAGCCGATATGTCGATGCTGCAAATGGAACACAATTTTCGTATACATAATTGCATGGGGAGTTGCTTATGTGATTCTATTGAGAGTCCGTGAACAGAAATATTTATGAATCATATTAGATGATCAACTGTCGTGGAAGGGGCACCTCTCATATTTAGTCGAGAAATTGAAAAAATGCATTCATATTTTTTATAATCTGTGGTCTGTATTATCCCATAAACACCTAAAGACAGTATATGAAAGTTTGGTGCAATCTGTTGTGCAGCATGGCGTAGTGTCATGAGCTGGTACTTATGTGTCAACTCTGAGGCAGCTTGCCACTTTAAAAAATGTATCCTTAAAATATGCCTAAACAAGCCGAAATCTTTCAGTTCAGTAGACATTTTTAATCTTAGCAAAACCTTTTCCATCAGACAGCTGTACGTTAAGAATTTGCTATTGTACTACTACATGCATCCGGGAATAATTGCTCCTTCTGATGCTGCCCATTCATATCCGACTAGATTTCGTCTGGAAGGCAATGTTGTTAATTTGCGTCCCAACTCAACTCTTTTTACTAAAAGTCCTCTCTATATTTTATCCGTATTACATAAATCTTTGCCAGCGGATATGAAGTCGCCATCCCTTTTTAGAAGAGACGCATACAAAAGGCTCAGTTACACCTGGCTAATTTCAGTAGGGTATGCCGGTCTGGATAGGATTTTGGTCAGTATTTATGTATAATATAGAAAGATGAATAAAATTAATATAATAAAATACAATAAAATGAATATTTATGTAATATATAAGAATACATTTTATATAACTTTTTGTATTTACACTAGTAGTATTATTTAAGATTTTAGAGATTTTAGTAGTATTATATAAGATTATAAATCAATATCTAATTAATTTAAAGTAATTTTGGTTCGCGAACTACTGTCATGTTTTCGAGTCAAGACACCTATCAGCGCCACGGGCTTGCCCACTGCTGACAGTAGGTTGACATTTTCATTGGGAGGAACATTTGTTTTTAATTTGCCATTTTGTCAATAAACCTTATCTATCTATCTATATAAAACGACCTGCGTAGGCGACAGGAGAAGAATCGGAGTATTATCAACTGCACAGCTACCCACATCGAATGCAACGGTGATTGACTGCACCGGAGCCCCAATACATATCAACTGCACCGGTCATTTAGGATGGTAATACTAATAGCGAAATAGTGCAATAGGTATATATTTGAACATTCGACCTCAATTTAAACATTACCAGGACATAATATAATAGTCATAATATAATAGTCATACAATTCTTCAAAATAACATTAATCTTAAAAATATTCTATTTTGAACCGTAGTGTCAACGGACTGCCTTCAAAAAATGAGAGCGTGAAATCCGCCCATGTCGATATTTCTCGACAGATTTTTCAACAAGTTTTTTTATGTTGGAGGAATTTACGGTTTTACAACATAACCATTGCTCGATAACACCAATACAACCTCTATTAGCGTCATGGAATTTCCTCTTCTGGTCATGTAATAGATAGAAGCGAGTTATTGAGAAAGCGATCGGAATTTTAATACGGCTACTTCTTCCTTTGTTCCAACGGCCTTGCCAGTCACAGAGCTTACCTCGGCAAACAGCGGAGGTACTCAGCGTTCACAGCTGGGGCAGCGGTACCCAGGGTTTGAGAGATAACCTCCGTTCTATTTACGCTTTATTACCAACAACGCTGGGGTAACCCCTGCCACCCGTTCTAGATACCCGGCCTAAGAAAATTAAGCACATTAGATCTCTCTGCAAATAATGGTGAATTAGTGTTTTCCCAAAATTGCATCCCGGTAACGAACGTAAAAATAGCTAGCGCAGTTGGCAAACGCCGAGCACGATCAATGAGCAACAGCCTTAACCGTGATTTCATGCCGCACGCGACCCGAGGAACCGATAAAATGATAATGGTGATGAACGCCTTCCAAAAATATCCAGAAAATCAAGCGTCTCTTTCCTCTGAGTCTGATTGGAGGGGAAAGATTGGATTTCGGAAAAGTGCTTATTCCGCCAGTTTCTTTCTTTATATATCTGTCGAATGATTTCGTGAATGGTGGGAGGTGATGGGTAGAGGGGTAGGGTCGTGGGGGAGGGTCCTATTTGATTATGGTGTGTCGGCAAGATTCAATGCATTACTTTCTCAAAGCTTCGCCCTGAACATGGAAACACTCAACGGACTCAAACTCGAAACATTGCGTTACGATCCAAATAAATGTACTTATGTGAGATGGACTGTCACATATAGGAGAAACACAAAACTTCAAAAGTAAAAACGCTGCAAATTATTTCACAAAGGTTTATTATTTTTTCAATTGAGTATGATCGTAGTTTTAGTTGGCTAGCGTACGTCATAAGGCCCGTCCAGACTCCTCGGCGTGTCCTACTTCGAGTTGCCACAACCTATACTTCTATAATTATAAACGCATGTTTATATTTCTCGATTTGAGCTCATATCTGTTCAAATAGTTATTGCCTTAATAATATCATTATCTAAGTACGTACGAAAAGTCGAGAGGATATGTTAATAAATATGCGTAGGAAAAGCTTTGGTATGAACACACAAATGTGACCTCAAAAAAAAACATATTCATGCCTCCAAGGAACCCCGGCGCCGTACCCACCACAATCCTCTCACTCCCCCCCCCCCCCCCCCCCCGCTCACCCCCCCTCTCCACCCACCGTGACCCCCTGCCAAGCGTGCCAGGCGTGCGCGCGTCGAAAAAGACACTTTTTTGCCCGTTTTTGGCCCATAGCATCTATGCGAGTAAAGCGATCGGGATGGTTAAACGTTAGGACCAACTAGACCCCAAATGGAGTCTATATGCGAAAGAACGGGTTTTTTAAGTCAATTCTTAGGCCTTTTATGGCCCGGACGGCGAACGGCGGACGGACATTTCAAATTTGGATTCTACGCACCTTGAAACGTAAAGTGACAAAATTTGAGGGGGGGTTATAAAAATGTTTTGCTATACGATCACATAGGCTTATTATTGGAAATAATAAACCAAAATTGATATTGTGTAAATAGATACACGTAGGTAATAATTAAATGAAGAGGATACGGTATTCAAACTTTTGAATTAAAATAAGGCCCAACTGCGAACATGTTATCCAGGCATGTGACAGTACGACTTTATAACAAATCCGAGTCATTGATTACACGTTTAGTCTCAAACTTCTTCCGTATAGGAAGAAATCCGGGAACTTCTCCCGGCTATAGATTATGGATAATGTCGAATCAAGCAATAAAAAGAAATGTCTTAACGTTTCTCATTATATTGCACGACTCGGGAGGCTTGGAAACAAACCATGCCACAAATTTATACAGACATTTGCGGTTAATATTTACAGTGCGCCTTCCTATTACAACAATATTCCCAGTTACCACTTTCTCCTTATTTTAATTAAACAAGTAGTTGGCCTGATTACCAAATCACGTTGTTAAACCTCGAGGGTCGTTTATTATAGTTCATTAATAACTTTGCGTGTAGCTTCGCTGTTTCTATTATAGAAGAGGTTTATATTTATAGCGTATGATTCTAACATAAACTGCGGTCTTTTCAACAAGCGGTAAACCATTTTCATCGGTTTTACTTTCCACCTCACAGTAATCGTACACACGCGTTGGAAAGCTCTAAATGTACTCGACACACCACATCTCATGCTACCAACTTCCCCCACCTTTAATTACCTTTTGAGAACTACAAATCTTTCAATTCCAAAAATACAACACAAAGTCGAACCAGCTAAATTTTCTGCAGCTCACCCTGATCTACGGGATGAAATATATTCTCTAATTTTCATCCTAGGCACTTGAAATTTGACTGGAATCCTTCTTGGCACGTGAAGAGACAAATAAAGTGGGCTCAGATACGATCATTGTTGAGTTAGATAAATTATTCCTGTTCACCTTCGGATGTTGAAATTTGATAGAGAGCTTCTTTGAAACGTCAAGATATGGGGTGAAGAGACGAGCTTCATCCTGATCTGATGAGTTCAGTCATTAACTGATCATTTCTCAGACTTTAAAGGGCCGCATGAGAATCAGGTGGTAGAAAATAATTCCGGAAATTTGCAAGTAACAAAAATATAAAATCAGATTTCGAAAGCCGGCAGATGGCTAAAGTATGTCCCAAGTTTTTGAAATTTAGCCTCTAGGCAGTTGGTCGAAAGGGCCACCTTCTTAGTTACCAAACGCTTACTTTCTTGTACGCAAAAATTTAGATACTGGTCCATCCTAAAGGCGTGAAAGTTTTCAAAATATTATAAACCTATCCTTTCAGTAAAATATATATTTGCTGATCGAATAGATCAGAATTACGTTTCAAAATGTTTGAAGTTTGAAATATATATATATATATATATATATATATATATATATATATATACATATATTTGGCGCTTCGCGCCTCGCCGGGGGGCTTCGCCGCCCTAGACCCCCCTAATCTATACTCGGCGCTTCGCGCCTCGCCAGATCTTTTCTCTTTTGTACTGCGTATAAAACGAGGATAATTTGCTATGCAATTCTTAGCCTAAATCAACTTAGTTTCGGAATGTAGCCAGGTACGTAAGGAGAGGGAAATTTGTAGCTTGAAATGTGAATATTTATCACATAAATCAAGCGCTTTCCAACGAGTGGCAAACGATTTTTGTGCGATGAAAACTGCGAAAGTTTCATTCCCCTAACAACGGCTGGGTTGTACGTGAAAAACACTGAAATTGTGACACAATCTATAGCAACTACTCAACTACTCGGTTGTACGTGAAAATCATCGTTAATTTCGTTACGGACATTACAAAAAAAATTATTGGGGGTCGGCCTAAGCATTGCCAAGAATTAATATATATTATAGAGGTCCCATGGAATCAAACCCATGATCTACTGTGTTGGAGTCCAATGTCCTACCACTACGATTGCTGAAGTTATTGGAAGATTGTGCTCAACAGCACTACTCCAATGCGGAGCAGAAAATGGCACCGCAATGTTGTCTATGTAACGATGTTGTGTGTTGTTTAGTTATATCGAACAATAGCAATCATATTGGATGACAAAAACTCTCAACATCGATGATAAAAACATCGAACATCTAAGCAATCATATATCAAGTGTGAACAAGAAGCCGTTCCAATTTTAGAACGGTTACGCCAGCGCTACTAGCAAATTCTTCAGAATACAGCTCTAGGATGTAAGTTGTAGCAAAACTTGAGTCAACCCGACGGGTCGTTTTCATAATTTTCAACCACATGGCTGCATTTTGAATAAAATGCCATACATGGGGAAAAAAAGGAACTGTATCATTCATCTGCATATACGTATATGGTACGTCCTGCATGGTAGTTATCCTTATACTTGATCTCACGTTATCTTTCCAAGGCAACGACAGGTCATCTATCAGGCGAAACCCACGATCCGACCTCGTAGATTATCGTTTCCGAATATTGGACGTACCCAAGTGAAACGGACGAACTTCGTGCAACTTGTTTCAACGGACCGCCGTTTATTTTAATTAAACAAGTAGTGGGCCTGATTACTACCAAATCACGTTGTTACACCTCGAGGGTTGTTTATAATAGTTCATTAATAACTTTGCGTGTATCTTCGCTGTTTCTATTAAATGAGATGTTTATATAGCATATGATTTCAACTTAAACTGAGGTATTTTCAACGAGTGGTAAACCATTTCCATCGGATTAAAACTTGGCACTTTCCACCTCACAGTAATCGTACACACGCGTTGGAAAGCTCTAAATGTACTCGTCACACCACATCTCATGCTACCAACTTCCCCCACCTTTAATTACCTTTTGAGAACTACAAATCTTTCAATTCCAAAATACAATACAAAGTAGATTAGAGTTTTCAGTTTCATTACCTAGTATGTCCAACGAGCTAAATTCTCTCCAGTTCACCCTGATCTGCGGAATGAGCTACATTCTCTAATTTTCATCCTAGGCAGTTGAAATTTGACGGAATCCTTCTTGGCACATAAAGAGACAAATAAAGTGGGCTCAGATCTGATCAGTTAGATAAATTATTCCTGTTCACCTTCGGATGTTGAAATTTGATAGAGAGCTTCTTTGAAACTTCAAGAGATGGGGTGAAGGGACGAGGTTCATCCTGATCAGATTAGTTCAGTCATTAACTGATCGTTTCTCACTTTAAAGGGCCGTATCAGAACCAGGTGTTAGAAAATTAATTCCGGAAATTTGGAATTAACAAAAATATAAAACCAGATATCGAAAGCCAGCAGATGGCTAAAGTATGTCCCAAGTTTTTGATATTTAGCCTCTAGGATAGGGCTGCCATATCTTTTAGACGTAAGTAGGGACAGCGTAAGCTAAAAGTCGGGACATATCGGGACAGCCTAAAGTAGAAAATCGGGACAAGATATACTTCAAGTCACTGACAAAATACATCGACTAAGTTTTGTTTTTAGAAAAAAACAAAACAATAGGTATTGAAAAGTTGGAGAAACATCATTATTGAAAAAAAGTACTTAGATCATCTATTGCATAGACCTATAAATTTCAAATAGTCAAAGGTGTCCGGCTACCTACCTGCAATGAAGGATATCTGTACCACGCAGGGTTTATTAAGTTTTCATCCTGGGCTTACAAAATACTTCGGAGATTCAACTACTTTAAAAATCGGGACGAAGTCGGGACAGCCAAAAAAATAATCGGGACGCTTCAAAAATCATGACGGGACGCCCGGGACGCCTCGAAAATCGGGACATGTCCCGATAAATCGGGACGGATGGCAGCCCTACTTTAGGATGTAACTCGTAGCGAAACTTGGGTCCACCCGACGGGTCGTTTTCATAATTTTCAACCACATGGCTGCATTTTGAATAAAATGCCATACATGGGGAAAAAATACGTATATGGTACGTCCTGCATGGTAGTTATCCTTATACTTGATCTCACGTTATCTTTCCCAGGCAACGACAGGTCATCTATCAGGCGAAACCCACGATCCGACCTCGTAGATTATCGTTTCCGAATATTGGACGTACCCAAGTGAAACGGACGAACTTCGTGCAACTTGTTCCAACGCCATCCTCAAACCTGAACGCCCTCACGCTTTCCTTTCCCCTTAAGATCGACCCGTAAGGATTTTTCTCGCATCTCCCTCCGGCAAAGGAGATACATCTTTTCCGCCTCGCCGCCCGACCGGTAAGGGAGCCCTTAGAATGACATCCTTAACCATCGGATACTGATACCCCCTTTGAGAACTCACGCTCCGACGCCCTCAGTTATGCTCCCGCATTATTATTTCACAATCCTTTCTCGGCAATACGAGAACAACCAGTGGGGCTGTTATTTCTCAAAGTGACGGGGCCGGGGGCGGCTGCGTTAGTTACAACCTTTTTCCCCCTCGTCTTATTTCCTTTCAACCAGGGTTTCTTTCTCTTTTACTTAATACTTGAGAGTCCCGGAGGACTTATCTTTTTAAGGCGGAGTCTCTCCATTTGAGATTTCGTATTCCGTCGTTCATCATGAGGGATTTCAGACGGGAATCAAATCCTCATGATATATAGCATTATTTTCGAGTCAAATTAATCATTTCTTTTGCATAATGCAACCTTTAACATTTCTTACGTATTTTTTATTTATTTATAATATTTTCAATAATATACTTTTAACATGTTTAACCACCGCTCTCGAATTTTCTTAGTTTACGTAACAAGATACATTGGATCTAAAGGTGCGTTCAAGAAAATTGAGTGTCGAATTCCATTTACATTCAAAAATAAAGTGCTTCTTCAAAAGTATAAAGTGTTTTGAACGAAAAAAGTTCTATTGATTCAGCATGATCGTATGAGCGATTTTTTAAAATGATCTCACGTTTTATAAAATGAATTTCTAATTGTGTCGAAATTTGAGTACAAAGAAATAGTTAAAAATCAATTGTATGGCAAAACAAACTCATATTCCGCGGCGATTCAAAAAAATGTTGGGTATATATATTTTTTTTAAATTTATTTATTTTTTTTTTATTTTGACATTTTATGTCTTTACTATGGCACATAAATGAAAAAGCGTCACGCTGGGAGAGTCACGCGGGGAGCGTCACGCACGGAACGTCACGCGGAGAGCGTTACGCGGAGATTCCCTAATGATCCCACGATTCTGAGATTTGGTATGTAGCCCCTTGAGGGACTTCTGAACACAACTGACCGATCTCAGATCAGCTGAGTGGCTCTAGAATCCAGTTTTTTCCCTAATGATCCCACGATTCTGAGATTTGGTATGTGTGCCCTTGAGGGACTTCTGAACACAACTGACCGATCCCAGATCAGCTGAGTGGCTCTAGAATCCAGTTTTTTCCTTAATGATCCCACGATTCTGAGATTCGGTATGTGGGCCCTTGAGGGACTTCTGAACACAACTGACCGATCCCAGATCAGCTGAGTGGCTCTAGAATCCAGTTTTTTCCCTAATGATCTCACGATTCTGAGATTTGGTATGTGGGCCCTTGAGGGACTTCTGAACACAACTGACCGATCCCAGATCAGCTGAGTGGCTCTAGAATACAATACGGGGTTTTATAGGAAGGGGAAAGGGGGCGTACTTGTACGAAAGCTGTATCCACCGTATGAGTTTCAAGAGGTTCTAATACCAAGTTCAGAGTACATACGTTTCAAAGTTTAACATAGTCCCGAGCAGTTTTGAAAATTTATTTTTTTATATTGTTTTATTTTTATTTTTTTTTCAGTTTTTTACAGATTCTATTCTCATCAATCTTTAGCCTTTAGGTGCAAGGTTTATATATTAATTGCTATGCAATTCTTAGGCCAACCCTCAAAAAAAATTTTTTTTGTGACGTCCGGAACGAAATTGAAGATGATTTTCACGTACAACCGAGTAGTTGAGTAGTTGCTATAGATTGTGTCACAATTTCAGTGTTTTTCACGTACAACCCAGCCGTTGTTAGGGGAATGAAACTTCCGCAGTTTTCATCGCACGAAAATCGTTCGCCACTCGTTGGAAAGAGCTTGATTTATGTGATAAATGTTCACATTTCAAGCTACCAATTTCCCTCTCCTTACGTACCTGGCTACATTCCAAAACTAAGTTGATTCAGGCTAAGAATTGCATAGCAAATTATCCTCGTTTTCTACGCAGTAGAAAAGAGAAAAGATCCGGCGAGGCGCGAAGCGCCGAGTATAGATTAGGGGGGTCCAGGGGGACGAAGCCCCCCGGCGAGGCGCGAAGCGCCGAGTATATATGTATATATACTCGGCCCTTCGGGCCTCGCAAGGGGCTCCGCCCCTTGACCCCGCCAGGGGGGCTTCGCCCCCCTGGACCCCCTTAATCTTTTCTCTTTTCTACTGCGTAGAAAACGAGGATAATTTGCTATGCAATTCGTCTCACGAAAAAAAAAAAAAAAAAAAATTTCAAGCCTGGCTGGGATTCGAACCCACAACCTTCGTCTCACGAGAAAAAAAAAAAAAAAAAAAAATCAAGCCTGGCTGGGATTCGAACCCACGACCTTCGTCTCACGAGAAAAAAAAAATTTCAAGCCTGGCTGGGATTCGAACCCACGACCTTCGTCTCACGAGAAAAAAAATTTTTTTTCAAGCCTGGCTGGGATTTGAACCCACGACCTCGCGGGTTCGTGTAGCGGGACAAAAAAAAATTATTGGGGGTCGGCCTAAGAATTGCATAGCAATTAATATATATATATATATATATATATATATATATATATATATATATATATATATATATATATATATATATATATATATATATATATATATAAGCATGGAGCATGCCTTAGCCACGAATGCAACTATGTAACATTTTATCTCACAAAAATACGTGTTTATTTTATGATATTAGAGAGTTTTAGTGGCAAACAAGAAAAAACGTATCGTTATTACGTATCCCCTAATTCGTTGGGGATACGTTGTCGCTTTAAAGTCGGCGAATTGGCGTTGCCATGGGCGTCACGTTCAACGCATCTAGTCTCAATGCAAAAGTAACCTCGAACTTAGCGTTTAGGTAACTCTACGTCACACTACTTCAAATAGAAAAGTTCCAGTCATGCAGCATGATCGTATGAGTGAATTTTCTTAAATTAGCTCATACATTGTTTTGAAATTTGAGCACTATGAAATAGTTGGATACCCAAATATATGGCAACAAAATTTGTTCTAAATAATACTCTGCAACTCAAAAACATTTTGGAAATGTTACATTATTTAGGGAGCTTTTATCGATTTTTCAGGATAATAATGAAATTAAAGTAAATTTTTCTGCATTACGCTGGGACGTATGTGGCATCCCTTTTGTGAAAATAGAATATTATTGCATGTTGCATACCGTCAAATTGAAGGATCAAACTCATTCATCACTCTATTCATCCCATACTAATATTTTTCATCTTCCTGTTGCCCCACCAACCACATAGATTAGATTGTGTCTACAATTGGAGAGACTCCCCTCCCGCAATCAAACCCCCCCCCCCCCTTCCCCAACTGATCTAGCAGTTTAGAGATGGTGGATATCCAGATCTGAGCTGTGTACTCCTAAAAGTATTTTCCCTTGCCCCTCGCCACACCTCTGCTCCTTCCTTTTCCCTCAGAAACGGGTCAAAAGCCAGTTAAGGTATCAGGAGCCAAGAGTGCAGAGGAGCTCAGGATTCGGCTTTCCTTCCATTTCCTCAGTATTGGTTGGCTATTACCTTACTTGGAGGAGTATAGAAGGGAGTGTCTGGCATCCTTTTTTTTTTTAAATAATATAATATTGCATGTTGGACATCATCAAATTGAAGGAGCAAACTCATTCATCACTCAATTCATCCCATGAGATTTTTTATCCTCCTGTTGCCCCACCAATCACATAGATTGTGTCTAGAATTGGAGAGATCTCCCTCTATGAAGTAGCAGTTTAGGGTTGGTTTAAGATGGTTAGGGAAGGTTAGCAAAGACCATTAGGCATCCGAGACAAAAGGTTAGAAATGGGTAAGGCTTTTGCAAAATTCGCTAAAACACTTGAAGGTTGTGGCCAATTACCCTTCTGGTTGAGGTAAAAAAAGAATAAATAAATAAAACTGCTGAAGCTTGTTCCTGCTTCGCTGATATGAGGTTACGAGAAATGAAGGTTACACAAGCGATACCGTTCACTATTGGTATCAGTAAACGCATTGCCTGGCTCCGATGCTCGAAATACGTCGCAGTGTTACCATGGTGCGCCAAGAGATAAGGTTGCGTTTGCGGATGCGTTGTCAGTTTCGTGCCTCGAAAACTCTCTATTGTAATAACGCAAGCGTAATCAAAATATTGTGAGTACCCGAGTCCTGCTATGCATAATCATTGTTATATATAACCGTTATAAGCATGATCCATGTTTTTGAATAGGAGCAGTAGGCTCTGAACAGATTCATCTAGGGAGATCAAGGAGGCTTTTTTTATTCAATGCATATTTCACATAGTTTTAATTTTGAGATAAAAATTGGTAGTTCTTTATATTGCCAATTAATAAATCGAATGAATCGAGTTAATAAGCCAGTTAATAAATAGAAAATATTTGTACATTATAAAATAACGATTGAACAAATATAAAATCTGAAAGCAGCAGCCTACGCTTTTACAGTCCACAACCCTCATAATAAGTACAGCTACTTGGAACAGACTCTTCCAACGGACACTCCTGTATGTGCAAGGCCCTTGTGCTGGAGGCACTTCCAGATACCGCACCCTCATACCAGGCCAGCATCTCGTTGTTGGCCACCTCCCGGAGCTGCCCTTTCTATCCTCGCTACCCCCACGGCAAAACTCACTTAGCGCTTTTCTCTCGAAATTAATTAGTGCTTTGCCCTTTTACCGCCACCCCGTTCCCGCCTCTAGGGGCCCTTATATCGTCCTTGCCGCCTCCCCCTTAATCCTTTGCAGCCCCCCAACACCCCTTTACACCATCCGACCTCCTCTACCACCCCCGACACCCACCCTTATACCATCCGCACTCTTCACGCTGTACCCCTTTACCACCCCCTTACCCCATCCCCCTCTTCTTACTACTTTACCATCCCCCTCACCAATCTGCACTCCCTTGAGCAGTCACTCCAGTTGCCCCCTTGCCCCTTCTAACGGGTTTGAGCACCCATTCAGTCTCCTCGTCCGAGCGCCCTTCTCGCGCTCTTTAATCAACAAAATTAATGAACAACCGAGATCCGGGGATTAAAAAGAAAAATATTCGCGGGGATTAACTTTTTAGTGCTTGCTTGTACGTAAGTTTATTCATATTTCACAAATGGAGGAACTATGTTGTGAAAAGCCCCACTCGAGCCAGGAAGCCCAAAAAGTAAGTGAATGGTTTTTGGTTGAAAGTGGAATTTCCACCAATTAATTATGCCGGAACGTTAAGTGCTCTCAGAAATACCAAGTTCTTGAAAGTGAACTCACAACATCATCAAATTTATCATTTCATTAAAAATATAGGAGTTTTGAAGAACAAAGTAATTGTGAAACTCAACTTTTTCAATGGTACTCCGAACTAACAACGTCAACCGCTAGGAGCGCTAGGACAGCAGTGCCCTAAACGGTCGTTCACATGGTTTTCCCCTATTCTTTACCTTCCGTCGCCCCTTTTCGCTCTACAATTCTTTCCCCGCACCACCAACTTCATCAATCCTTTTCAAAAATTATAGTTATATAATTGATAAATTAATAATTATTGGAATAAAGGAATGCATACAAACAATAAAAACGGAAAAATAAACAAAAAACGGTAGGTAGGTACCTACTGCACATGAACAACCACACTGTCATCCACAGAGGTCCTTGACAGCAAAATTAGAGACCTCAAACAACATAGTAACCAAATCTATTGAAATTTAGAATCAATCTTTAATTATAAATGTAATTTAATTTAAATTTAATTAAATTTAAAATTTTAAAATCTATTACAAGTTAATGAAGCAGTTTGTTTATTGTTAGTTCCATCACGTTACTGAGCATTTATTTATTAGTTCATCACGATGGTTATGTTCTTCTGAGTGTTTGGGTGTAGTAATCCTGGTATAACTTGGGTTTCCCAAGGGATCAAACAATGGATTGTTGCAATGCACCGGGAAAATAATTTTGCGATTAAAAACTCAAAGGTGTGCTGGAGACATTCTCGCCCTAACGATTTCATACAGGAAAGTTATAGTACAGTAAGATCATAAGTAATCGTTTTTGCACTACATAGATAGTACCTATAGGTTATATTCTCGAGACTTCGACACTAGCACACCCCTTACATGCACACACAGGCACGGCTAAAAACCTAATTTTCGAAGTTATTTCACCTTGTTGCCATGGTTACGTGTAAACTGTATGAAAAAGCGCCATTAGGAGTCACCACCTACATACCTACTTTCTTACGGTTCAGTATTTGCCTAGTTCCTAGTTCAGTGTATTTTATTATGCCAGGTAATAAATTTTATGCGAATTATATCAAGCTGTAATCCGTTAACAACCTGAAACGTTTGTGCAAGATTAGTTTGTGCGGTCGGGATCCCAATGAAATTTTTGTTGGGAATTTGACAAACAACTTAGTGTTAGAAGTTACAGACATTAGCCGGAAAATATTTTTCATTATTCAGTTTTCAGAACCTTTCATTGAATCAATTAGGAAACTTAAAAATCTTTAGAGTCCTTTGAAATTGGTCATGTGAAAGGACGTGCCATGAGAGCTCTGCCAGAAGAGAATGATAGGTAAGTATCGCCATTGGAAATGTAAGTACCTAGAGAGGTAGGTATGCACTACTTACTTTCCTTATATTATTACTTGTTATTCATCATGTACTTCCATAGACAGAAATTGAAGTCGGTTACATTAACCTATTTAATCAATTTTTTTTTTTCCCTCAAATTCGCGTAACTGCAAAACTCGCGCAATGACTGCACTGACAATGCCCGTCTTACAACGCCCGTCTTTATGAAGTCTAACCTTCAGAAGAATGAATTTCAGGGTTTTTTCCTTACAGCTGTAAGGAAAGGAAGGAAGGAAAGGAAGCTGAAATTCATATCGCACATTTCCTGATTCTATATTCGACAAATTTGTTGACAAGCAGTTGAAAATCGTGGGCAGAGCAAAAATCTTCCTACTTAGTTCACTTTTAACCAATTGCGAATTTGGTAGGCTGCACGTACCTACGTAGTTTCGTTTGTAGGTGGAGCACCAACCTGCCTTGTTTACTTCAGCAAACTACCAAATCTATCCTTTCATTCATTCAATAAAACAAGTAAAGCTGCCTCAGTTATAGTAATAAGAACATGTCTAACACGATGATAAACTGCCAGGGCAATGACTATGTAATATTTACTCCGCAGTACAGAGATCTGAGGACTTTTCGTGATAAGTATCTATAACCCATATTCTCGTGACGTCACTCCTGGAGTTGGTTTGGGTTTTCCTCCAAGGTCCGCCATGACGTGGTAGACGATACAAAATTGCAACTCAACCAACCTATTTTTCTCTAGAACTTTCCCATCGTATGTCAACCTAATATGTTGTTATAATGACATTTTTCGACAGTTTTGTTTTGCGAAAGTAATACCTATTGAAGTAATGTAACGTTTCAATTCAACTAAATGGTCGCAGTACTCATGCCTGCCAGCGCGATTATTGGTTGTAGACAACGATACCGATCTAGAAGTGAACGAGGTTTATTTGGACTAGGGACTAAATATTATTGGAAACCAGTGTCCGAAAACTAAAGAACTTCATTAGTTTAGACTGAGAATAAATCACCTGAAAAATAATGGAGAAAGTCTAATACAATCAAAATTAAAAATCAGTGGGAAAAAGAATTTCTGGCACACCCCGGAGGAGAACGATATAATAAACAGCTGTTTCCTCTAGCCACCTTCAGACCCTGGTATAGAGACGTGAATTCTAACAAACCCAGAAATAACTATAAAACCATCTCAAGGATGCGGAGTGGGCACCGCTGCTGCAATGCACACCTCAACAGAATTGGTATTGCTGTTTCCCTTCACTGCAAAGCGTGTGGTTATGCAGAGGAATCTACTAATCACATTCTGTTAGAATGATCAACGTACTCCACCAACAGAGACTCCGATTACATCCGAAGGTGAGCATCCATTCAATTATGGCAACTAACAGCAAGGAACTTTACGATTTAATTTTTGCATTCATAGAATCTGCCAACATTAAACTGTAATTACTGCAAATTATTTATATTATTATAAAGTTTCAAGTACCATTTACTATCGAATAACTAATTTTTGGCAAATATCATTGCATAACTATATAAATGTCTTTGTAATATAATATTACTCTAATGTCCAGATTAACTGAAAAAAAAGTTAAATTCATTGGATCTACACTAACAAATTGTGGGGTCCCGGCACTGTAATGGGGTTAACCGCTTTGCGTGGCTCGAAGCTCCGAGTTTCAATAATATATCACATATGAGGTTTAATATTATAAGCCAGTGATCTTTGTACAAGGGCTGTCTAATACAGAAATAATAAACCTTTATTGTCATTAATGACCCTTCTGGTCGAGGTACAGCTTAAACATTAAAAAATAAATGAATGAAAAAATAAACCTTTGCGTAATAATTGGCACCTATTAAAATCAAAAGCCATTGTTCTAAATTATGCAAACTTCTTCCAAAATAGAAGAAAATCAATATTGGCAGAGTTTCGCGAAACAAACGGGTTGTAAATTCTTCTTATTGATTGTTTTTGATGAAGACTTACTGCCGAAATTGATTTAACATTGTAACTCTTTATTTTTTCGTTGAAATAGACAACGTTCCTCACTAACCTCCGTTTTAAAATGGGTTTCCACAACTTCGTTGCGAGTTATTTAGTTTTTGTCATTAACATAATGCTGGTATTCCTTCTGCTACTTTGGCGTTGGGAATACATTCACTTGAGTTGATCTCGACACGAGAAGTCAAATTGGGTTAGGTTAAGAAAACTCACTGAAGGATAAAGAAGGACGGGGGGAGTGGATGAGTCTCGAGGGGGAATAGGGAAGTGGGATTGATGGCGGTGGGACATTAATCATGGAGAAGTGGAATTTTAATCAAGAATTCCTCAGCGGAAACGTGGCTCTTTGTGGGCCGGCCAGGAATTCCTAGGGTTAAGGGGGCGATGGGATGTGAGGGGTGCAAGGAGGGGAGCCGAGGCTCTTCCCGGCTCAACCGGTCCACCCTTATCCTTTTCCCACAGAAGGTGGGAAGGGGCGGGTTGGCCCTGGAGGGACCCCTATTCGATATTGCCCCCCTTAGACCTGCCGCCCCCCCTTGGCCCATCGTGACTCCTCCATCGCCCAGACGTCTCGTCTGTTCAGCTTCTCATCCTGACACGCGTCACTCACTCTCTTCTTTACTTGGCCTGACTCGCCCTCCATTACCCCCAACCCTCCCCACTCTACCGCCATCCTTTCTATCGTCTATTATAGACTTGGATCTCCTACTCGTGATTTCAAACCGAGGAACAGAATGAGCTCGTCTCATCTTGTCGGTTCGACTACTAAAATAAACTATTAATTAAATGACACAAAATTCCACACATTAAGCGATTATGGATTGCAAAACAAAGAAGATAGGAGAGAAAATCAAGCTTTAGCACCCTACAAACATCATCAGTGGTAGCGTTGCCAGACATTCTATAATTTATACTATTTACTATTTTTTTGATCGGTTGAGTTTGAAAGGATTTATGCGCGGAAAACCTATAATTCGTCTAAGTTGCGAAATTGTGTCATAAAACGTGGTTAGATCGAAAAACAAAGGGTGGGCCCCGTTCGTTTGAAGAGAGGGATTTGCGCGACCGTCTCCGCCCGCCTCCTACTTAGAAGGTGAGGGCGGTTCCTGTCTCTGCCTGCGCTCCTTCCTGTCAGGAAACAATGGGCGCTCTGTCAGAATAAATCTCGCCAAGGAGGTGGGCAGTATAAATTTCGCCAAGGAGGTGGGCAGTATAAATCTTGCCAATGGGGTGGGCAGTATAAATCTGCCAAGGATGTGGGAAGTATAAATCTGCCAAGGAGGTGGGCAGTATAATACTCGCCAATGGGGTGGTCAGTGCAAATATGCCAAGGAGATGGGCAGTAAAAATCTGCCAAGGAGGTGGACAGTATAAATCGCCAAGGAGGTGGGCAGTATAAATCTGCCAAGGAGGTGAGCAGTATAAATTTGCCAAGGAGGTGAGCAGTATAAATATCGCCAATGAGGTGGGCAGTATAAATTGGATTATAATTGAACAGTAGGTATTATTGGATACTGATTGGAGTCAGAGCGCAATGGTTGGCCCCCTAGTATTGGTCAAATTTCAGTCTGCTTAAATTCCACTCAAGATTAAATTATTTCCAAAGTTCATATCGAGCATATTTTAGTTGCGACCTTTCCCCATTGACTTACAACCGAACTCATGAATTTTATGTAATGTTACGCATAAAGTTCGCTAAAAGTTCCAGTCATGCAGCATTGTTGTATGAGCAAATTTTCGTTTATTATCGTACTAGATTGTTACATTGTATTCAAAATTAAGGACTTTGAGGGGAAAGACATTGTTAGTTACCAATTCTATGACAAAAAACTCGTTCTAAATGATATTCTGCAATTCAAAAGAGATTTTGGATTTTTATCTTTTTTGAAGTTTTAGGGCGGAATCCATAGTCCTCACTTAGTTGAAAGGAAATGCTTAAGTGACGCTCTGAGTAGCTGGCGGCAACATAACCTATTCATGGTCAGTGACTTATTAATCAATTTTTTTAACACATTTTAATGAAATTCAAGTACATTTTTCAGCATAATTTTGCACATAAATTTTTTAATGTTCTATTTTATAGTTAATAAACTTTATTTGAGCAATATTTTGCTTAAAAAATATAAATTTTACAATTTTTAACCGTTTTCTGCTATTTTTAGTGATTTTTATCACAATCCGAAGGAGAGTTATCGTCTGGAAGGATATATATATATATATATATATACATATATGTATATATATATATACGAAAAACGTTTAAACTCTAGGATTCGTTTCAGAATGCCTCAAAACGGATTTCAATAGAGAAAATATTCGAAAATTGTTATTCTAAAATTTTCTGAGCCACTGCAATATCTTCATTTTCTACGAAAATCTGCTAAAACGGCCTTCTACTTTGTACTATAATGGGAAACAGTCTGAGCAAAAACTTGGTCGATATGAACTTCGGAAAGTATTTAACCCTGAATCGAGTGAGGTTTGGCAGACCAAATAAGGCCGCTAGATGATTTTTAAGGGCAAAAGTCTAAACGGGGGAGGAATGGACCCTCCTAAAATTAGCCCGATTTTTGATTGACCTTAATTCTCTTTTTCGGGAGATAATTCATAGTTTTTGGGTCGAATCGCTTCGGTTTCTTATGCTCTACATCTTTGCTACGTATAAAAATTTCTGATGAATGTACGGTTTAGGAACTTCCAAGACAGCAGAGAGAGATTTTTTCACTCGAAACGGACTAAATTTTCAAAATTATGTTCTCAAACCTTCCCCTGAAATGTCTATCTATTTTCGGCCTCGGCTTCTGGACTTATTAAGCACGGGCCATGAAATCAGTTTTATAGCAATGTATTCCGGATTTCGTTAGTTAAAGGGTTTCAAATATTTAGAACCTTCTTGTTGGTAGAATCCCCTCTAAGCTGCTACCTCTATACCACCATAACTCTGAGACCCGTGGCGCCACCTGGATTTAGCTCTATTGGAGCCATCCCAATTCCGCGTTACAAACTATCCCGCCCGATATCTCCGCCTAACTTCAAACGCACGTTCCGCATCAGCTCGCCAAAAACCCTTCCCGGGAGGGGGAGCGATCACGCCCAGCGCCACAGGGGCGCGTGCCTTATTCAACTCCGGGTATTTAAACCGATACGTGAGGCCAATATACATGAAAGTCTCCCATAAATATGATAATCCACTGGATTCCCGGGGCTTTGTGCCCCACCCTTTCCTTGGGAGGTCGTAAATAATAACAGACTTCAGAGACGATAGTAATACACTTGCGAGGTTTCCCAGACTCGCCGGGGCATTAAAGGGGTCCGACAAGTTCTCGCGCAACATTTTTCAAAGCCATAAATTAGATTAGGTTTAAACGGTTTGTGCATACATATATGTCCATGGTGCGGAGGGAGGGGGTAATTTATTGCAGTGTTTTGCGACCACAGTTATATCCGGGAGGGTCAAAGGTGTTCTGGTGAAATATGACGACAGCGGTCGACTAGTGTCAAATGGAGGGTGTTCCACAATCACGAAATCTCATTAAGTGCTTATACTATGATCAGAGAAATTATCTGGGTCAAAGAAACGTTTACTTGGCCTTATCCTTTAATTTGAAGGGAGTATTGTACATACGTGTTTACCAAATGTTATATTACTGGCTTTTGGCCGTTCTAATTATAAGCAAATAAATAACATCGGCAGCTTTTAGTGCGTGTAAGTGGTGTCGTTTCTCACTCCTTTCCTGCCACTTCGGGGGTTCCTCAGGGCTCGCATCTTGGTCCCCTTCTCTTCAATCTGGTGATTAATGGCGTTATTTCCTTCCTGCACCACACACAGTTCTTGATATATGCTGACGACCTGAAGCTCTTCATCTCCTTCCGTGACCCCTCAGACTGTCAACTTCTCCAACAAAACCTGGATGCCCTCTCTAAATGGTGTGACATTATCGGACTAGCCCTAAACCCATCTAAATGTGCAGTCATTTCCTTCCATCGTTCCCACTCTCCAGTCATCCACCCCTACTCAATCAACGGTGTGACAATTCCTCGTAGGGCTGATATTGTGGACCTTGGCGTGCACTTGGATTCCCAGCTTTCCTTCTCCGACCACATAGCTGAGGTGGCGTCCCGTGGAATGCGCACACTTGGTTTTCTGAAACGGAATACCAGAGAGTTCTCTGAGGCACCAGCTCTCGTGACACTCTATAAGACTCTCGTGCAGCCAACTCTGGAGTATGCATCAGTGATTTGGAGTCCATATTATGAGTCCCATATTGTGCAAATTGAACGCGTCTTCAGGGCTTTCCTCCGTTACCTGGCATATAAGCTCTCCATTCCTCGTGAGAATTTGGACTACCAACTACTCGCTCGTCGCTTCAGCTTGATGTCTCCACGTGACCGTCGCCTGTGTGCGGATGTTACATTCCTTCATGGTTTGCTGTCGGGTCGGATTGATGCCCCTGATCTCTTGGCTCAGGTTGGCTTTCTCGTACCTCGCCTCTCTTCCCGTTCTGTCACGCCTTTTGCCATCCCCTTTTCTTCCACAAATTACTTATATCACCGCCCACTGAGCCGCCTTCCTCGCCAAGCAAACCTCCTCTCATCATCACCTCCCTTCATCGACATTCTTTCTTCGCCCATCTCAACCATCAAAACTCAACTTTTCCGCCACCTCTGCTTGGATACCCCTCAATAACTTATTTTGCCAACCTGTGTCTTTGGTGAAGCATTGTGATTCTCTAGTGTGGTTCCATTTCATATATTTATAATTAATTTAGGTACTACCTGTTCACTTTTCTTTTTTCTCTCTCTCTTGTAATTGGGTTCGTCCCGTATCTTCTAAATAAATAAATAAATAAATAAATAAATAACATATTGGTAATGCATGCATTACAGGGACGTCCCTATGAATGGATTGATATCATGTTTTTCCCTACATATTAAGCACATAAGTATATGTATATCTCTGGCGTTATATGGATATAATCCTGTCAAAATACAAAATTGAAAAAAAGGCTCTTTATCAATGAGTTTTGAAAACTTGGTATTTAGAAGGATAGCTCAGGAGCCTATTAAGGTAACTTGAGGAGCATATTAGTACACATGCGAACCATTGTACTCAGTGGACTGACAACGAAAAAAACGAAAGTTCGAATTTTTGAGGGGCTCAAAGCTCAGATGATTGCATCAGATGCGAGGAACAACTCCTGAAAATTTCACTCCGAACCAATAACCCCTTGAGGTCTCCCAAACCCGTTTTTTGATAATTGAATTATCGATTTTAGAACACTAGACGCTTAGGACAAAAATACACGATGTCGTCATTATTGCAAGCGCAGAAGCTGTATTTCTTTTGATATTGAAAAAATTAGTCCAAATTACTGATGGAAAAAAGGAATTTTTTGTCGTTTTATCTTGTTTTGACTGAGAAAAAAATTGTTTGCGGGTCTTTTCTGCTTCGGACCCTGTTTCCTGGCTTGTTCCGAATGTAACAAAACCGATTTCGTCCTATAATATATTGTCCTTTTGGAAATATCTGCTCAAGAGCCGAGTTAGCTTTTTTAATGGTAACCGCTCTATACTTACCAGTAGCTACGAAATCAAAATTTAACGCCCTGAAGCCCTTTTTATCCCATTATTTTATGTGTTTGGGCTCCTTGAACATTACGTGCTAGTAGTGGAGGCTTAGGATCGTATTTCAGTTAATAATCAAGAGCTAGGTGTCAAAAATCGGTGAATAGAGTAGATTTTTCTTGATGTTCAAAAAATCAGTTGACAAAATTAATAGAAATAAGGGATTTTTCACCGGTTTCACCTAGTTTTGATTGGGGAAAACTATTTAAGGTGTCTCCTCTGCCTTGAACTTTGTTCTGTGACTTATTCTGAATATAACAAAACTAAGTTTGTCCCATAATACATTTTTCTTCTCGAAATATCAGCTCAAGAGCCAAGTCGACTTATTTAATGGTAACCGAAATACGAGTCCTACGCCTCCACTACTAGCACGTAATGTTCAACGAGCCCAAAAACATAATGGGATTAAATGGGCTTCAGGGCGTTAAATTTTGATTTCGTAGCTACTGGTAAGTATAGAGCGGTTACCATTAAAAAAGCTGACTCGGCTCTTGAGCAGATATTTTCAGAAGGATAATATATTATAGGACGAAATTGGTCTTGTTACATTCGGAGCAAGCTAGGAAACAAGGTCCGAAGTAGAAAAGACCCGCAAAAAATTTTGTCCCAGTCAAACTAGGTAAAAACGCAAAAAATGCCTTTTTTTCATCACTTATTTGGACTGATATCTTGAATATCAAAAGAAATACAGCTTCTGCGCTTGCAATAATGGCGGCATCGTGTTCCGCGACACTGAAAACATGGGAATAGAGTATAAAAAGTGTCCAGACGCATGGATCTTTTATGTCCTAACCGTCGTTTTGTCCTAAGCGTCTAGTGTTCTAAAATCGATAATTCAATTATCAAAAAACGGGTTTGGGAGACCTCAAGGGGTTATCGGTTCGGACTGAAATTTTCAGGAGTTGTTCCTCGCATCTGATGCAATCATCTGAGCTTTGAGCCCCTCAAAAATTCGAACTTTCGTTTTTTTCGTTGTCAGTCTAGTACGCAGTCGATAGCTCAGTTTCGCTTCCACAGGTGAATCGTCCAAAATTTCAATTTGCTTTCCTGAAAAGTTGCAGCTCTGGTTGATATGTGCAATACTTCACGTAACATGTTATGTGCACAATAAAGGCATAGAGTACAAGACTGCGTCTGTTTGACGTTGTAATTTATGCCTGAATAACGCTAATAACGCACACACTTCTCTATCTCCCTCGAATTAGCGGCACGGCGGAAAGACCCCGTCAATTCCACGGGAGTCTGTCAGAGTTGGGGAGCCAACCTGGGATACCATCATCCAATCTACCGCTATCCGGAAACTGAATTAACGACGGTCGTTGGTCGACGGAAGAACCAGGCAGGGTGGAGTATGAATAGCTAGTCTCGCGTGCGGAATGAATTCAACTCGCTTTGAAGTAGTTTAACTCGTTTTAGGTCATGGGATCTCTTTTACGGCCCCCTTTTCGCCATTCTGGGATAGACAGGTACCTCCATTCCCATCCCCTTCGCGGCATCATCACGGCCCTTTGTTGCAGGCCGTATATCTACGCGGGATCATCTCTGGATGGTTATTCCGCTTTGGTGCTAACTCACCTAGTCGAACAAAGCATTTCTCCCCAACCCCCGAAAGCCATCCGGGAGACATTAGTGACTTATTGATTTTCGCCAATGTACGTTTTCGCTTTGATTGGGCACCGCTAGGTTGGGGACAAAAATTGAATCTCTCGCGTGGAAATGATCAGACCCATTTGTTCTTTGGACGCAGAAGACCGCATTTCTGTCACTGCAAAGCGTTATGAAAACCTGTGATGTGAACAATGCCTGCAGAAAACAACAAAAACCTCATGAAATATGAATAGTCCTCAACAAAGTTGATTTGGATGCAAGAAAAAGTTCATGGACGTTGATTCAAGGTTTGATGTTGTAATACTCAGCAATCAGAAGGACTGCAGTGCCACATACTCAAGTACTAGGTGCGCCTCTCTGGTGGTTATGATTCCCAGAAGTATAGAATATGTTGTTAGGACCTTAATTAATTATAACTTTAGACGTACCACGTAATCCCTGACACTTTTCTCAAGATCTAATGGTCCAAATTTGCAACAAAGTGGAGGGACATTACACGTTAAGAGCGGTGCCGATTTTAGTAATGACTCCCTGGGACAGGACTTTTAGGACGTCCCTCTAAATCTAGGCTTTGTCAATAGAGGAACGACCTAGTGGAAGTGATCCAGGGGGTAGGGGACAATCCAAGCATGAGAAAAAAATAAATAACCGAGTGTGTGTGTATGTGTGACAAGCTTTGTCGACGCTGCCCAGGCCACGATTCTTAACCAATTTTCGAGATTCTTTCTGTTTTCGATCCCAATTTCAGTCTAGTTGTGCATCACACCTCGGAAATTTTAACTTCAAGTTGGAAATGGAGGGGGTAAAACCGTAAAAATGTGGTTTTTCCAACAAATTTTGTCGACGCCATATAGGCTAAAATTCTCCACCGATTTTCGTGATTCTTATTTTGTTCGATTCCGATTTTAGACTAGCTGTGCCGCAAACCTTGGTAGTTTCGAATT
Organism: Adelphocoris suturalis; assembly: GCA_030762985.1. Taxonomy (NCBI): domain Eukaryota; kingdom Metazoa; phylum Arthropoda; class Insecta; order Hemiptera; family Miridae; genus Adelphocoris; species Adelphocoris suturalis. The sequence continues at coordinate 28,703,990 of CM061044.1, read as the reverse complement.
TGCTGTCGAAGTTGGGGATGAAGGGGATAATTACCGATTTTTGTTCCATTACGAATTTGATATAGTTTTGAAAAGTATGTCAGGATTTTCAGATTTCATCAAGGGGGTAAATGGAGAGGGTAATACTGATAAATTCTTCTTTTTTTTCAGCTATGAATTTGGTAGAATTTTAGAAAATGTGTCAGGAGTTTCAAATTTCATGTAGAAGGGGGGTGAAGGGAGGGCGTAATAACGATAAATCGTGATATTTTTCCCATATTAATCTGATTTCCGTGACTGTTTTTATTGTATTGTTCGATCCCGATTTTAGTTCAGTTATGCAACCTTGGAAGTTCCAAATTAACTCTCAATTATGGGGTGGTTATAAGGTGGGGCTTTTTGAGAAATCATGATAACTTTTTTCTTTTCTCTTATTTTAAATCTCACCAAAATTATATACCTACAATCCATTCATAGGGACTTCCCTGTAATGCTTGCATTACTTATCAATATGTTTTTCTTTTTGTTCTTCGTTATTGAAAGATCAATCGTGCGCCAAAAGCCTTTAAACTATAGTGTTGACATTGGTGAAACCCGAAACGAACGTATTCTCTTGAGAGTTACACCATCTAGAATGAATAGAGAGCACTCCTTCACCGATAAAATACGAGAAGATCAAAATATTAAATGAAACGCAGCGGTAGCGGGATCCACAGATCCTCTCTGCACTTGTTGACCGACGAGTTTTGATCGATCCGCTCTGAAGGTGAGAGTAGTTGAATCTTGCTTACTGCTTGTAAATTTCGCTAAAACTTCGTTAGCGTGATAGTAGGTAGCATTAATTTATTTTGAAAGTGTATATACTTATTAAATTATCACAACTTGAATTAGTTAACTACTAAAAACCCCTTTTTCAATTTTATCTCGCGATCATCAGTAAAATGTTCCAGTCAGGCAGCATGATCGTAAGAGCGAATTTTCGAAAACTAACGTACTGTATAATGTTAAATGATTTTTAAATTTGAGCTTTTTGAGTACAATGAAATTGTTAACTTTTAATTTTATGGCAAAAAAGTATCCTGAATATCAAATATCCTCTCATTCAAATGGAGGTTGGGAATTTATAGCTTTTTTTGCAGTTTTTATCGATTTTTCAGCAATGAATTTTAAGTACATCTTTCAGCATTAGTTTGTAAATAAATTTTTGAATGTTCTATTTTATAGACAATAAACTTTATTTGAGCAATATTCTACCAAAAAATATAAATTTAACGCTTTTTAGCCATTTTTAGTGGTTTTTTAAGTACATTTTTTGAAATTTTACCAATGTAATATGCTCAAAAAGTGCTGGCCAACAAACTCATCCTTTCGTTTGGAAACCTTAATTTTTCGGCGTAGGAACGGATTTTTTCTCTCAATTCTAAGGAGAGTTATCGTCTGGAAGGACACCTTAAATGAATACATGAATAAATAATTAAATAAATTATATATATTCAACAACACATTTCATTACAGCGAATCAAATGATCCCATCCGTTAGTGTTTTCAGAATTCTTTCTTTTAAAAAAATGAAAAATGAAATAAAATTACAATAAATAAAATAAATACATTTAAAATAAATAAAATAAACAATCAAAATACAATACAATAAATAAAATAAACAATCAAAATGACACATTATCACAACTGAGCTAAGCGTACTAACATTTTAACATCTCGTTATTTCATCCTTTTTCCAAGATGACGTTGCTGCTATAAAAGAAACACAACTCTACGTGATTCATTGTAAGAATCATCCCGAAATCATGAATCCAACATGACAACAGATTACTTCCAAAACATCAATATTTTACCATTCTAACGCATATTGAGCGTAATATCGCATGTTTTTGCGGACTCAAAAAAAGAGGGGAGTACCATTTAACATATCCTCCATCTCCTTAGACATAGGGGACATGGTCAAAGTGGTAGAGGTACGTAATGGGCGTGATAGGTAGGCTGATAATAGTAATAATAAAAATTATTATTTTTGTTTCATACCTATGCATTGAATGAATCATAAATTTTTAGTATACTTATTTTTATACATAAATCTACACAATTTTGTCTGGGTCAATTAGTCGATTGCAAAGGTCGATTACAAAGGTTCAATATAGGAAACAATAAATCGATAGCTCCCTTTCAAATCTCAGGTGCTTAACCTTCGGCCCCCATTGCAAGTCTAATGCATGGCAGCTTTTACTCTAAAAGGAATCCAGATTTCGCATCGGCCACAAACTCGAGTAGAAAGAGCATTACAGGAAGTGGCCGGACCGGTGAAGCTGCCACATCGGGAGAAAAAAGAGGTCGACCCAGAGAGGAAAGCGGTTTGGGAGAACTTCATCTCAAAGCCAGACTTAATGCAAATCCTCAGGCTCGATAAAGAAAACCCCTCAGACGTCGGGTAATTCTACAGAGGATTGAGGTAATCTACTTGAAAATTAGATTTTATACAAAGATCCTTTACAATGACCAAGGACTCAATGATGATATTAACAGCATTTCTTTGCAAAGTCTACCCCTTTCATTGGACATATATCCCCTTCTACTCATCATTCCCTCATCGCCCTATCTTTTTCAACTTCCTTGCATCGTAGGTAATCGATTTTATTATAAAACAAATAAGTTAATCAATTAATTAATCAGTATTTCTGTATTTAAACCACAAGACGGTGGTGTGGTCACTTTTGTTTCCAAGTTTCGATGGTCAAGAACAAGATTATGACGCACAACTGAATCAGCTGACGAGCTGATATTCAACAGGATATTTGTTAATACTGTTGGGCAATAATGGCAAGGCACTAGCCAACTTGTTCTCCTGATAGACATAAATATTCCTGAAAAGTTATGAAGCTTAAAGAAACCTTAGGGATTCAGCTTTAGATGCTTGTTGTGAATAGCAAGAGACTGCAAACTTTTATCTGCAGTAAAAAAATCATCTCTAGTTCGTACTCCTAAAAAAACCGAAACTTTCTCCAACTAGACTGAAGCAAGAGAGAGTGAACAAGGCCCATATCAACCAGAATAACTTAGTGATCCATCTGCACTGTTTTGATAGTCCTGTGACATTAAAAATTTTCTCTTCAGGACTTCTGAGTATGAATCACAACCTACTCGTACAATATAAAACCTCCTTCTGAATAAGGTGCAAAATTTCAACTCTTCCCTCAATCTTCCAATTTATTGCCAAAGTGTAAGTTGTTTTGTACACTGTATTACTCGTTCCCATTTACCTAGGCGGAGAACTATTCTCCCACGTGTTACATAGTTTATTATTGTCAACACATTTAGGTAGCTAATTAGATTAGTAACTAATAGTAATTTTTGGATTTAGGAATGATGATGGCTAAAAAAACAATAGAAGATCTTATTTCACTTCTGTGACAGTTTTACCAAAACTCTTTGAAAAGCTAATACACAAACGACTTATACCCATAATGTGAGAATGAAAGCTGTTTCAAAGACATCAATTTCGCTTTCAACAGAAACACTTAACAATTGGTTAAGTTCGTCGAAAAGCACTAGCGAAACAGATATTCTGATATGAAATCTTCCTTCAGGTATTCTGAATCTGACATCGTTTTCGATCAGGTATTTGACAAAATGTGGGATGATGGACTCAATCACAAGCTGCGCAATACTCAGCCAACGAAGCATAATGAGCTGCTTCAATCATTCCCCACTAACCGTTATTTCAGAATAAAGCAAGAAGATGCCGACTCAGAGCAAAAACTTCTCACTGTAGGTGTCGACCCAGAACAAGAAGCTGTCGATCCAGGACAAGCTTGAACCGAATAACCAAGTCCTTAAACCTATGGAGCCCAGCTTTGGGGTTGTAGTTGTACGACTCATTCAGGCTAAGCCATAATCTAATGATAAATACTCCAGAATAATTTACTATGAAATATTGACAATGCACTTTTGAAAGAACGTCTCCATCACAAACTTCAGCTCGGAACAGTAAGAGAGGTTATGAAGCGACAAGCTGCGAGCCACCTCCATCGGCTAAGATATCACGTCAACGAGGAATCGGTTCGTCTCCTTGACGCAAGTGATATCACAAGAAGACTTGAACATAGGTACCAAACCACTTGATCTTGCCTACTTGTGAAGCAGGGAAGTGAAAAACGCGTCTGCAGTAATGAACCAAACTCACTGACGTATCTTAGTTTTGAATACTTCCCCTATATTTTCAAAATGATATTGTTAATAAGTTAGTATTTGGTGCAATAAACAATAAAATATATACATACATACATAAAAAGAAACGCTTGCATACGAGACTGCAACACATTGGAACATTTCATGTCTTCAGTTGCAGACGCGTAGGTATGTGTAGCAGACTCGTATGCAATCAGAAATTAACAAGCGGTTGCAATCATGTTCACAATATCAATTATTGAGAATGATCACCTGTGTGTAAACAATAATTCAAATAACCATGCTCATAACTGTGATTGTTGGCCACGCACTTCGCAGTAGTTAACATAATATGATTGGATAAATCGAGAGCTTTCGAACGAATGGTGAACGAATTTTGTGGGATGAAAAACGACGAAGTACCATTTCTCTAGCAACGTCTCGGTTGTAAGCGGAAATCATCAGAAATTGAGCATATTTCGTTACGTAACGTAACATAACGAAAATTTGGTTGTGTGCCATAGCAAAGACATGAAATGTCAAAAATAATAATAATATCAAAAGTGGAAGAAAAATGGTGTCCTATGTGGAAACGCAAAAACGCTTCGTAGTTTACCTAGTTAACCTGTTCTGTTCTCATCCATCACCTGTGTTTTCAACTTCATTTTGACATTTCATGTCTTTGCTATGGCACACAACCAAATTTTCGTTATGTTACGTAACGAAATATGCTCAATGATTATTATGATTCGTAGAAGTGAGGTAGGTAGGTACCTATATGATTATAGCTGAAATTTGGTTTTTAATGTTTTTGACATTTTATGTCTTTACTATGGCACATAAATGAAAAAGCGTCACGCGGGGAGCGTCACGCAGGGAGCGTCACGCGGAGAGCGTTACGCGGAGAGCGTTACGCGGAGATTCCCTAATGATCCCACGATTCTGAGATTTGATATGTAGCCCCTTGAGGGACTTCTGAACACAACTGACCGATCCCAGATCAGCTGAGTGGCTCTAGAATCCAGTTTTTTCCTTAATGATCCCACGATTCTGAGATTTGGTATGTGGGCCCTTGAGGGACTTCTGAACACAACTGACCGATCCCAGATCAGCTGAGTGGCTCTAGAATCCAGTTTTTTCTTTAATGATCCCACGATTCTGAGATTTGGTATGTGGGCCCTTGGGGGACTTCTGAACACAACTGACCGATCCCAGATCAGCTGAGTGGCTCTAGAATCCAGTTTTTTCCCTAATGATCCCACGATTCTGAGATTTGGTATGTGGGCCCTTGAGGGACTTCTGAACACAACTGACCGATCCCAGATCAGCTGAGTGGCTCTAGAATCCAGTTTTTTCTTTAATGATCCCACGATTCTGAGATTTGGTATGTGGGCCCTTGAGGGACTTCTGAACACAACTGACCGATCCCAGATCAGCTGAGTGGCTCTAGAATCCAGTTTTTTCTTTAATGATCCCACGATTCTGAGATTTGGTATGTGGGCCCTTGAGGGACTTCTGAACACAACTGACCGATCCCAGATCAGCTGAGTGGCTCTAGAATACAATACGGGGTTTTATAGGAAGGGGAAAGGGGGCGCAAAGACATAAAATGTCTCTCGTGGTTGCGTACTTGTACGAAAGCTGTATCCACCGTATGAGTTTCAAGAGGTTCTAATTATACATATCATTTTACTTACCTACTCAATCTATTCTTGAATAGTTTTTTGTTTCCACTTCCCGTGTTTACTCGGGTTTTGGTTTATTATTCCTTCAAATAATGATCCTTTGTGATCGGGTCGAAAAACGACACTGCAAACCATCCTTTGTAATTTCTTGTTTCAAGGTAGGTGCATACCTACCTAGATAGAATCCAAATTATTTGCACTCTTTCTGCCTCCCAGGTCTTATTTCCTCTCAACTCGATAGAAAAAATCTATGGTTTCGCACACAGACTCAATTTGGGAGCCAATCTGTTCCTAACATCTGGCCAACCCAATCGCCAACAATAATTCAAATAACCATGCTCATAACTGTGATTGTTGGCCACGCACTTCGCAGTAGTTAACATATTATGATTGGATAAATCGAGAGCTTTCGAACGAATGGTCAACGAATTTTGTGGGATGAAAAACGACGAAGTACCATTTCACTAGCAACGTCTCGGTTGTAAGCGGAAATCATCAGAAATTGAGCATATTTCGTTACGTAACGTAACATAACGAAAATTTGGTTGTGTGCCATAGCAAAGACATGAAATGTCAAAAATAATAATAATATCAAAAGTGGAAGAACTTATTTTTCAACGCTATGAGTTCAGTTGGTTCCTTCTCAAATAAACCAAGCCATCTGGAAGACCAGCAAACTCGGTAACGCCCTCCTCGAGAAAGGCCGCACTCCTTGAATCAACATGTAGCTCTTCCTTAGGAGTAAAATGAAAAAAGGAAAAAACTAAGGGTAAAAAGCAGAGGGGGTAAAACTGCCTCCAGGCGCATCTTGGAGACACTCCGGTTCACAAGGATATTTATCCCAGGCCGTTAGCCCTTGTTAGGGAGGTTAGTTATTGTGTAAGCACGCGAACCTAACTCTCCCCTCCACCTCCGGTCTGCAGTTCAAGTGGACGAGAACCTCAAAAGTGTAGCGTGAGTGGGACGCCCCCTCAAGTGGGCACTATGAGAATAAAAAGGGCTTGTCTCTCTTGAAACCTCTTCTCCCGAAAAACCCGGCGGTTGACGTCACGCGATTATAATATAAATTTCTTACTTCCACGACCTGTCGTGTTCAACAACTTGTACGCGATTTTTCAAGACAGTATAATTGATAACCCGTTGGGGTCATTTCGCTCAATGTCATAATTGGTTATAGAACTTAGCCATATCATGTATTTCTTATTTCAGTGTGAGCTAGTGATTTTGGAGTATTTTTTCTTGCAGAACCTAGTAATGATGTTTATTTATTGATATTTGCAACAATAACTTGGGAAAATACCAAAAAACTTTCATTTTAGTTTTTAATACGCCTTGTGCTTTGTGGAAATGTGTAAGAAAAGTGCAATTCTGGTCAATTTTTCGGTGTTTTCCCAATGGTGTTGCAATATCACAAAATGAACATCATTACGAGGTTCAGCATGAAATAATAGGTACTCCAAAATCGTGTAATACATGTGGCAATTGAGTATCTTCAAAAACTCAGTATTTCACAGTTATTGCACTTATAGAGCGGAATTGCGCACTCTTGGAGCAGAATTCCGCACGTTTGCTAGCACCTTAAAAAATCGGATGATGGGTCATTTCTTCATGAAATTTCACATATAATTCAAATCTACAATAAGAAATGGGTGTTTTCTTTTAAAATAACGAAGTTAATTTCAATTTCGCATGTTTTCCAACGTGCGCAACGCGTAATTTCGTCATTTTTGAAATCCTTACAAAAAACATCAAGATTGAAAAAAAAGTGTATTGTTTGAACCATTATTAACGATTTTATCAGGGGGGGGGGGGGGGACTTTTTGGGGACACCCGGTATAAATGAGAGAAGTAATATGAAACGCATGGGTGACAATTTCTATGTAGATGATATCCTAAATGTGAGGGTGCATTTTGGTAAATTTAAGTTTCGAAATTCCAAGTTTACCCCTTCTTGAATTTTTAAAATTTACATGACATTTGGATTCCGAAAATCTAATCAAAATTGAAAATTTAAATTTATGATAAATTCTGTCTATTCTCAATCCGAAGCTTTTTCCCCCAACGACCAGCTTACGAATAGATCAAATCGCATAGCCTAAAACCCTATTGTGCCTAAAATCTCGGAATTACATTTCACCACCCCTAAAAAGTGGGATATGGAGTTGAAGTTTGAAAAAAATCATCTCATCATTTTCACGCAATAAAATAAATTTGTTCGTTATAGAAGTTAATCTTCTCATGGTTTTGATATAAATTGCGTCAATGAATCGAATACTGCCCAATGGCCGCGTGTTTCGGAGAAAAACTCGGGTGAAAAGAGGAGAATTGAGCTTACTCAGCTGATGGAGTCCTCTCATTTTATAACAGCAAGCTGATTTATTACGCTCAGTTATAAACTAATATTGCTAAGTAACCATAATGAACAAATAATGCGTAAAATTAATCATTATTAAATGATCTGACTGTAGAACCGTAGGTCTACCGTCCGTTTTGTTCCTGATGGTTATTGTGAATGAGCATGATTGTGAGTGATGACGCGACTTTTGAAGTCGGGAGTAGCCTTAACTTAGCTGATATTCGAAGCGACCGTGTTCGTTTTATGTTTTAAACTGTCCGTGCAAGTTTGATGTCTGCCTTCTTTAGCTAATGGAAACTTGATTATGGATGGACCTATCTCACGTTTATTTGCGTAGGCTAGACTCAACGTTCAAACTGCAGTCTTATCGGAGATTGTAGTTCATGCCAGGTGTCCAAGTTCTTAATCGGCGCTCATAGTTTGCGATATCAGCTAAGCTCTGCTTAAAGCGGAACGGTGGTCGAGGGCCGTTTAAACTCAGTTTTATAGGTTTTTAGTGGAGAATTTATCTGATGGCGAGTTATATAATTGAGGAAAAAAGGTGGTACGGAAAAGAAGATATTTCTGATGATGAATGTATTGCGGAATTGATGGAAGTGTTTTCAAGGCATCCACGTATCTTTCAGGAAGGCCTAAATCATTTCGAAAATGGATTGAAGATGAACTGTTAGATTCCACAACTATTAGTTCCCATTTCTTAGACTTTTTTGCCTCGTTATCAGCATCCGCATTTTCGTTTTTTTTACTATACCTACCGGAATAATTTCAACTACATAAGTGCAATAAAATACTTTCATCGGATTTTCTTAAATTTGTGGCTCTGCCTTTTCCTGCAATTTCATCAAACGATAGGACAAACTGAAAATATAAAATATACGAATAATTCAGTTGAATGAAAAAACGACCGTTGCAAGAAACACTCGAAGAATTTAAAAAAGCTGATCAAATGCTGAATAATCAAAATTTCAGCAGTGTAATAGCAGCTGAAGTAATACTGAGTTGGTAATATTATGGGGACGCTCAATTGAAACATCAATTCGGTATAAGTTGAAACCTGATTGCTGAAACTTGAATTGAAGCATCTTTTGGGACTGCTGGGTGAAAATGGCAAGGTACGAAGCCACCTTACAGAGAACAAGGCACTTTGTAATTACCATAAATTGCATTTAGAGGAGCACGGGAACACAGTAGGATAATAATTATGCATTAGCCCTTCTCATACAGTGCCACTACTGATACAATCATTGAATCGATGCTAGTTTTGTGTTCATGATATGGCTGCTAAATAGAAGCACTGATAGTGGCCTCTTTTAGTGGACAACTGTGTTCTGGGGGTGAACCAGTGCGCTGAAGCAAGCAGTAAACAGGTAAGCTATGATTAAGAAGGTTAATTCTCTGAAACTATATAGGGCTATGGAGGAATCGCCTGTTGAGAGCGCGGATCGGGAAGCGGCGTGAGTTTGGGGAATATGGGACTGGAAGTTGGGCTTAACGCATTCAGAAGCTTATGGAAATTGGTGCAGCCCTTAGAGAGGAAGTTGTGAGGAAGGGAGGGAGAACCCCCGAAAATTGCTTTAGATCCACGAAGGGTGGATGGAGGGGGGAAAGAGAGAGATATATAGCGAGCGAGAGAAAACAAGAAAGGGAGGGAAAATCGGATGGGGGCTTCCAGTAACACCCCTCTGTAACCATCCCCTTCCACTTTCCACGAGTACCACAACGGATTCGATAACTTGTTAACGCGGACAAGGTAGAATGAGAGGTGGGAAACGCAGGGTGAGGCGGGAAGAAGAGGGGGATATTTAATTACGGAATGATTTCCCATCCTGCTCTCGAGAGGGGCGGTTCGAGAGTTGACAGGGATGGAAAATCTAATAGTTGGAATGAAACGGCAACCAGTAAAAGGTATGAGATGCAGATAGAATCCCCTCCTCGCTCCATCCCATCACGCCTCCCGTCACCAATATTCCGAAAGGGCGGCGATAACCTATTTTATCTGGCGCTGAAGAGGGGCAAAACGAAGGGATGTAATCTGGAGCATTATCATACCAATATCAACAACCATAAATATGCGAAGATGAAATCCAGTTTCATCGCGCGCTTATTAAATGAGCAGGTGGAGTTGGGAAGCTCCCCAAATATTTTGATCGGAGAAACGCCTAACCAACTGAAATGGATGCCGATCGTCCACTAAAGAAGAATATGGTCGAGCTGGCCCAAGTTTAATTAGCCCTCAGGCGCCATATCAACTCAAATCATTCATTTGTCGTTAACACCAGAGTAAGACTATTGTCAGAAATTTCGAGTAGATAATATAATAATAATAACAATACAATTCATAAACCTACTTGGTTGTAAACACCAAAAACATATCGTGTGGGTATGTAGTAACCAAAAAAATAAAACTGTTGCCAAGATCTTAATCGTACTAATAAATAAACAGAGTGGAGAGAGAGAGAGAGAGAGAGAGAGAGAGAGAGAGAGAGAGAGAGAGAGAGAGAGAGAGAGCTGAAGCGCTTTATTATAATTCAATAGGTACATGATTTAGGTTAGTTATCAACACTTTTCTTTCATTAACACGTTATTTACATATGTAATAGAGACAGTATCGTTATGAATGTGTGATTTTATTTTATTTTTGTATTCTAGTAAGTTTTGTATGTATAGCTATTCAATAACAATATTCAATTCAATATATTTATGTATCTTATCTTAATCTACTAGTTTTTTAATTTTCAATAATTCTATAAACAACAATCTCATTCTTGCTTATGCCGCATACTTCATTAATTATTAGCACCTAGGTATATTGTGTGTATATAAGTTTTTTGCTGAGCTTATACTGCTGGTCGTTCTGACCGTCGCAGGGGTTTGTCGGTCCTTTGTGATTTTTCAATAAACACCCTAATAACTTTGTTCATTTGCCCTCGATTCGAGAGTTTCGTTTATCGTTTCCCATCATTACATTCAGTCCTATATCATAGACAACATCATCTCTTCATTCTAATCATAGTTGAACTCCTCGATCAAGAACGTTCTATATTTAGTGGAATCTCTAATGTATTTCACAAAATTGCTCAAATTCCCAGTTTTCCCATTCAGAATATCAATTACCTCCGATTCTGACAGTCTTGCTTTCCCCAAGTGCGCCTTCCTAAACTCATTTAAAACTGGACACACCGCCATAAAATGCTGTGGAGTTTCGTCTGCTTGAAGGTAACACATATTACACCTATTAACATGCCCCTCTCTCCACCACCGGTAGTTAACCGTCATCATTTCAGTTCTTGCTCTGCATACTATTCTGATTTTCGACAGATCACTCAAGCCAAGGTACGCCAAACCACCAGTGTCCTGTCCAATTTAGCTTACAGCTGATGGTGTGCTGAGTCTGCAACTTCTCTGTTTATGTCACACAACCATTTCTGTCCCCACTTCTTGATCAGACTTCTCATACCCCTCTTCCAATCTTCTATTCGTAATGTACTGCCCAACTCATCTGCCAAATTGCCCTCCTCCCACCATGTTACATTTTCCCCTATCACCAGATCGGCCACGACTATCGCATACCTACACTAAGGGTAATTCATGACTTTCGCCACATAATCGCCCTGCATTTTCATTGTGTTCATGCATTTATGCTGCAATCCACTTTCCGCGAATACTATATAATTGGGAGTGTTTCGCGGCATTGTTAATATTTTTTTAATATAATATCTTAATAGTTTTTCCACCTGTTCATACTTTTTGTACCCCCATACTTGTGCCCTGTAACAAACTAGTGATCTCCGTAAAGAAAGATGTCGGCCGAAATAACCCAATCCGTCTTCCCAAAAGGTGGCTCGGTCAGGGCATCCCGACATGATTAATAAATTATCTAACCGCTTCACAGGAAGGTATCACCAGGCGATACCGCCCCTGGGCTGACCGAAAGACCCAAGCCGAAAACCACCAAGTGAACTAAAAAGAAGCATCCAGCCTAACACTTTATAAATTTCTTTCACACCAAACACTCATTCAAACAATTCAATAAGCAATAAAATTCTATCATACTAAAACATAAATAAATAAATAGGTAATTATATATAAATTTATGTAACTATAAACAATGTTTCTATAGTTGCAGCTTTTTCGTTTACAAACGATTCATGAAGTCTAGAGCCCCTTACATCAGCTTAGTGAGATCCGGAGCAAAGCGGATCTAATTTCTTTGCTATTCAAGTTATGAAGCTGAAATATGAAATGCCTTGGGACGTCAAGAAACAAATCATGAAATCTAGAGCCCCTCAGATCAGCTGAGTGTAGGGACGTTCGATACTTATCGATATTAGTAAGGTATCGATACTTTTCTTTCGATACCAAGTATTTTGTTATCGATACTTTCCTTTCGATACTAGTACTGGTATCGGAAAAAAGTCAAGTATCGTACGGTGTTGTAATTGAAGGCAGACCCACTAACAGAGTGGGAGGGCATAAGGACGATATAGCCTGGGCTTTATCAGCAAGCCCGGCTGATGCTGATTGCAACTTCTGTTCCATGTGAGAGACTATTCTCGAAGACAGGGATAATTTTGAATGAATCACGAAGCCGCCTGTCCCCCAGACATCTCAATGAACTGGTGTTTCTGAGCGGTATGGGGAAACAAATTTGGGATTTGAAGGGGTAAAACCAATCAAACTTTGTAAAAAATTTTGTATGTTCATTTTTTAAATAATTAAAAGCGGTGGTGGTTGATTAAAGGGTGTTTTACTTTCTTGCCTGTTCAGTTCCTTTAACATATTTTAAATTTTTATTATCTTGGCATCAGTAGGTACCTACAATACCTTTCTGTTAATAATCCACTTATTCGTTAGTATCAGTACTACTGAATAATATTTCATTAGTACTAGTGTAGTATACCTGTATACTATTGTAGTTAGTAAACTGATTTTCTTTCTCACTTGTTGCTAATGATAATTTTGTATCGATACAAGTACAGTATCGATACTTTTGATTCGATACTAGTACGGTATCGATATTTTGATTCAATTACTTTTACTAGTACTAATATCGATACTTTGCTGGTATCGAACATCCCTAGCTGAGTGAAATCCGGAGCTATGTTCTGCGCTATTCAAGCATCAACAAAATATATTTAAAAAAAAAAAAAAAAAAGTTTTCAGACTATACCTAAGAGGCTTTTGGTTTTTTTTCTTTTTTTTTTCTTTTTTTTTTCTTCTTCTTCTTTTTTTTAATTCATTTATTGCCAATGGACACTCTATTCCAAAGATTTTTTGGAGCTGAACAGGATGGTAAAGCTAGCATTGCGATATCTCAATCCATTCTCAGATAGGCTCTGAAGAACCATAAAGAAGCGCGGTATTTTTCTAAAGATGAAGTGGATTAAAATATAAAACTATTTGGTTTGTTATTTTCAATATTGATCCATTCTATTTCACTAAGGTTTTTTTAGGCCTAACGATCAGAAACACCAATGTGAGGGCATCTACGAAATGCAATCATGTCAATGTAGGTACGTGTTCAAAGATCTCTCCTCCTGCTGATATACACTGTTGAGTTCTTGGGTTAATACTTGTGTTTCAGGACGAATAGTGGCGAAAGAAAAGATGATTGTATTCGTTTCTGTGTGTCGTCAGTATCGACGGAAAAACGCCATGGTATAAACTTACTCTGAAGACCTAGCCAATCACGCTCCGTCCCACAGGACTATTTCGTAAGACTGTAAGTTGGATGCTCATCACCACTCATGCTCTTACTTGCGATTCAACTTGAGATCATACTTCCGATTCCGATTTCCAGTCTTCTCCATCCCATAGTGGAAATGCCAACTGCTGTCAAGATGTCGTATTCGAGGAATAACTACATAACCACAAGAAAAAGACGCATAGCGGCATTTTGTATTTTGGTCGCATTGTTGCGTACCTGGATACAAAGAAAGGTTTGGGGGAAAATGTTATTTGTTAATCCTGTGAACTATTGTATTGCGAAATCGCATCCTATAAACAGTTCTTTCCCGATGAACATCAATGAACTTCAAAACAAAGTGTTCACTTGAAGATCGGGAGATTGACCCGATGGAAGAAGCTCCTGAGTGAGCTCAATTCGAGCACGACAAAAGCTCCTGGGAGTTACCATCATCATCTAAAGTACGTGTTTTACAGCACTCAGCCCAAATATTAACAAAAACTTTAACAAAGCTTCAAAGTAAAACATATTTCAAAATGAAAGCCACTACAAAATGAAAATTGGTCAAGAACCATGACGAAATATTCAGCTTCATAAAAAGATTCAAAATACTAGGATTGCAAAGGAGGCGACCTAACCATGCTCGATTTTTTAAAAGTTGGACAGATTTGTACCCTCAACCTGGTCATATGATAACCTTATTTCTGACTTACCACTTGTCGAGCGTACATATCTACGTGATAATTTTCATTTGGTTAGTGGCCCCTCATTATGGAGTTTTTATTTTTATAACAACTGGTGCTTTCCTATAACCTTCATCTACACTATAAGATTCTGTAATATTTTCAGGGGGTTTGCTCTTGCCTTTTTCACCAGTTTCGACGAGTACCCCCCAAAATCAAGTTTGAACTGACAGTGAATACCCCTATTCACGTGCTGACGCAGAAAGAAGTAGGAACCATTGTAGGCTGATCTGAGACTCCGATTCATCCAACGCATCGTCCATCAAGCCCATTTACCTTCCTACGAAGGATCCTACGATGGACATCATAAAAAGAATCGGAGTACGAATCGGAGCGTGAATGGCTCGCTTTAAGTGTTGTACCCGATGCTCCATTACCAAACTTCCATTAGCCATAAAACACGCTCGAACCTTGGGCTGGGAATTTTGTTCGGACCACAGGTGATTATTTCGGTCATTGCACTTTAAAATGCTCAATTCCCGAAGCAGATGTACTAGCACGATTACTTTCCACCTCTTCTCTGACAGCACGGGAGGAAGTATCACAGTCCGAAACTCTTCGCTCAGTAGGAGTAATAGAGAAGGAAATATGACTGGAACTCAGCAGGGAGTTATTGCTGCCTAGCCCTCCTGGCTCTGTAGGAACAATACAAGGAAGAGGTCAAGGTGCAAAGTACTACGGCCGGAACCCAAGGCTTCGTAGGAGTAGTACAGAAGAAAAAGGTTGTAGGTTGGTAAGCTATCAAACCAGAGAGTTTGAGCATTGAATCGTGACCAACTCGGTATGACTTCCACTTCTATAGGCACATGTTATCTTCGAATCACATTTTATCTGTTTGTAACAGAAATTCCAAGGCCGTGTGGGGTCAAACGTTAGACTTCGTGTTTATTCGGAGAATCTAAAACAGGATATAAATCCTCGAAAATCAAATTTAGTTTAGTTGAAGTTAATAACACGGTTTTAAAGCAAAAAGAAGTCTGAAAAACTCTTTTAAAAATCATCAGAAACGCTTGCATATGAGTCTGCAACACATTGTGGCATTGTATATCTTTAGTTGCAGACACGTATGCAAGCTTTAAGAGCCACTCATCTGATCCGGACCCTGGGCATCGTCAAGTAAATGTCCTAAAGAGACTACATAACGAAATTACAGCTTCCTTGAGTGTAGAGCATAGAAATTAGCTCTAAAAGCCACTCATCTGATCAGGACCCTGGGCATCGTTAAGTGCATGCCCTAAAAAGGCTGCATACGTAATTACAGCTTCCTAGAGTGTAAAGTATTGAAATTACCTATTAAAATGACTTAACCACCTCTTCACAAACCAAACCGTTCTCGCAATATTCGGATCACCTGCTATGAATCAAATCATCGAAACACCAGCACAATGAAATCATCAAAAAATTAACAAGCGGTTGCAATCATGTTCACAATACCAATTATTGACAATGATCACCTGTGTGTAAACAATTATTCAAATAACCATGCTCATAACTCAGCTTGTTGGCCACGCACTTCACAGTAGTTAACATAATATGGTTGGATAAATCGAGAGCTTTCGAACGAATGGTCAACGAATTTTGTGGGATGAAAAACGACGAAGTACCATTTCCCCAGCAACGACTCGGTTGTGAGCGGAAATCATCAGAAAACCAACCGTAACGCTTTTTTCGTTTATGTGCCAAAGTAAAGACATAAAATGTCAATATTGTTGTTGGAGAACAGCACAATATGACCGTAATAATAATAATAGTAACATTATTATTATCACTAAGTTATTGTTTGTTACTGATGATGACTTAACAATCAAAATTGATCGAACATTGTAAATACTAATTAATTGTAATTAGTAGTTATTAATAATAATTTGTAACTAACATTATCTTTCTGTGGTGCAAAAGCGTTGTCTATTACAAAAAAAACTAAAACCTGTGGTTAAAACAGTACAACACTTCCAACGTCAAATTCTAAGTAAGTGAATTCGACACTAACTTAGAATTTAAAGTTGGAAGTGTTGTACTGGTCTAATACAGGTTTTACAGGGTTTTTTTCTAGGGTACTGGTTATACGGGACGGAGTTTGAAGTAGTTGGTAGAGATCATGAGATCAATGGGAGCATGAAAATGGCGGCGTGCACATCCACCAAAAGCTCTCGCTTCTCATACGTGGATGGAACGATATCGCGTTTAGTGTCTCTCCAACCACATGTACATAGTGGAACAGCAGAATACAGCACTTAGTTACAGTTGAAGTTAGGGAAGACAATGGTGGGATAAGATTGATTGCGTACCAGAGGCGAAAAGGGGACTCTGAGATGAGGGTGGTCCGAAGCGGGAGAAGGTGAACGAGTAAAGAAGGGATGGAGAGTAGGGGCAAATTGAAAATTTCATAATGGCTTAGGAGGTGGTTATTACGGTAAATAGCCGAGGGGTAATTCGCACTAAATAATGCAGAGGGTTGGGGCCGGCACGGGCAGCGAACTCTCCCTCAGGAAAGACATTCGCGCTTGTCCGCTCTTTCCTACCTTTCCTCTGCTTCTCGTATGCACATCTCAAACCTTGTTGGTTCAGTTAGAGTTATGTCCAGAATCGTTGTCGCTTTTGGGCTATCACGATATTTTCTGACTTCGCGAATCTTCTATCGAATGCATTATAGAAGAACGGTTTTTCGCCCTTGATTTTTGTGGGACTTCCCTCTGAACCTAGGTTATATTGGCATGGCTTCGTCTATAAGAGGCATGACCTTTTGGAATTGATCAAGGGGGGGGGGGGGGGGGAACAACCAAAGCATGAGAAAAAAATAACTGAATACAAATCCGTTTCAGACCATTCTAGGACCAAATCCATGGAATGACAAAACCATAGCTGAATGATGTCTGTGTGTGTGACAATTTTTATCGACGCTGCCTAGGTTAAGATTCTCAACCCATTTTCATGGTTTTGACATTTCATGTCTTTGCTATGGCACACAACCAAATTTTCGTTATGTCACGTTACGTTACGTAACGAAATATGCTTGGTTTTCTGATGATTTCCGCTTACAACCGAGTCGTTGCTAGGGAAATGGTACTTCGTCGTTTTTCATCCCACAAAATTCGTTGACCATTCGTTGGAAAGCTCTCAATTTATCCAACCATATTATGTTAAGTACTGCGAAGTGCGAGGCCAACAAGCTGAGTTATGAGCATGTTTACATGAATAATTGTTTACACACAGGTGATCATTCTGAATAATTGGTATTGTGAACATGATTGCAACCACTTGTTAATTTCTGATGATTTCATTGAGCTGGTGTTTCGATGATTTGATTCATAGCAGGTGATCCGAATATTGCGAGAACGGTTTGTTTTGTGAAGAGGTGGTTAAATCGTTTAATAGGTAATCATTTTAATAGACGAGTCTGCAATACATAGTAGTCTGCAACTTAAGACATGAAATGTCCCAATGTGTTGCAGACTCGTATGCAAGCGTTACATGTCTTTGCTATGGCACACAACCAAATTTTCGTTATGTCACGTTACGTTACGTAACGAAATATGCTCAATGTTCTGATGATTTTCGCTTACAACCGAGTCGTTGCTAGGTAAATGGTACTTCGTCGTTTTATTTTGTTTGATCCTAGATTTTTTGTGGTTGAGCAACGAACCTTTGAATTCCGGAATTTTGAATCGGGAATTACAATAAATCGTGATATTTTCCTTTTCTCATTCTTTTTGACATTTTATGTCTTTGCTATGGCACATAAACTAAAAAAAAGTCACGGAAAATTGCTCACGAAAATATTTTGATGATTTCCACTTACAACCGAGTCGTTGCTGGGGAAATGGTACTTCGTCGTTTTTCATCCCACAAAATTCGTTGACCATTCGTTCGAAAGCTCTCGTTTTATCCAACCATATTATGATAACTACTGCGAAGTGCGTGACCAACATGCTGAGTTATGAGCAAGGTTATTTGAATAATTGTGTACACTGTGATCATTCTCAATAATTGATATTGTGAACATGATTGCCACCGCTTGTTAATTTCTGATGATTTCATTGAGCTGGTGTTTCGATGATTTGATTCATAGCAGGTGATCCAAATATTGCGAGAACGGTTTGATTTGTGAAGCGGTGGTTAAATCATTTTAATAGGTAATTTCTATACTTTACACTATAGGAAGCTGTAATTTCGTATGTAGTCTCTTTAGCACATTTACGTGACGATGTCCAGGGTCCGGATCAGCTGAGTGGCTCTTAGAGCTTGCATACGAGTCTGCAACACATACTTGTCTTCAACTAAAGACATAAAATGTCCCAATGTGTTGCAGACTCGTATGCAAGCGTTTCTTTAGGGATGACTCTTGATGCAAAACTGAGATTTTCAATCTTTCGGTTTAGGAGTGATGAAAATTGGGGATTTCATTTTGATGAGGGATTTTTATAAAGGGGAGGGGGGATGATTTAAATATACTGTTCACGCTATTCTCAACTGATTGAGATGATTTTACCGTGTTGTTCGAAGTATTAGGGCTCTTAAAGGGGGGGGGGGGGGGGGGGGGGGGGCTTTTAATGCTGGTGAGGCTGGTAAGCTGGTAGTACCGATATATCGTGATATTTGCAACCTGTTAGTAAAAGCAGTTCTTACATTATTGCGGTTATGAGGGATGGAGTAGGAGGGTAGCTCTTCGCTGCATACGGTGTTAGGTCACATAACGATCTATTCGTAATCCTCACCAAAATCAAAAACAACCCACACGTAGTGATGTCCCTGTAATTCATGCATTATTACTCTTCAACATGTTGTTTCAGTTAAACCGGATTCTAAATAGATTGACCAGGTATATACGAGTAGTACAAGAGCCAAGGCCGAAAATAGGTAATAATTTCAGGAGAAGGTTTGAGATTGATTTTGAAAATTTAGTCCGCCCTAAGTGAGAAAATCTTGGTCTGCCATCTCAATAATGGTGGATACGAAATGGTGACCTCATAAAGATGACTTAATTTGTCCATTCTAAAGTTTTTCTCTAATAGTTCCGATACCGCACATCCTACAGAAATTCGTATACGATAGCGAATTAGAAACAATTAAAAATCAGGGTAATTTTGGGTCAGTACTCTCCTCCTCTCTAGACTTTTGCCCTTCAAAATCACCTAGTGGCGTTAATATTGGTCTGATTTTAGCCTTCCAAAGCTCATTCCACTCTAGATTAAATAATTTCCAAAGCTTGAGGGAAGCATATTATAGCTGAGACTTTACCAGACGACTTACAGTCGAACTCATGAATTTCATGTCATTTTACACATAAAGTTCGCGAAAACGGCATTTTTATTTTGTACTTTAATGGAAAACGGTCTGAGCAGAAACTTGCACAATATGAACTTTGGAATGTATTTAACCTTGAATCGGATGAGGTTTAGGTGACCTGAATCAAACCAAAGTTAAGCCCGCTAGAAGATTTTGAAGGGCAAAATTTAAACGTGGGGAGGAGAGGTCCCTCCTAAAATTATCCTGATTTTCGATTGTCCTTAATTCCCTTATTTCGGGAGATAATGAGAACTTTTTGGATCTTATCGCTTCGGTTTTCTTAGCTCAAATTTCTGTAGGATGCACGGTTTAGGAATTATTAGAGAAAAACTTCAAAATGTGCAAATTAAGTCATCTTTATGAGGCCGTCATGTTGTATTCCACCGATTCCGAGATGGCAGACAAATATTTTCTCATTCAGAACGGACTAATTTTTCAAAATCCAATCACAATCCTTCTCTTGAAATTACTATCTAACCGACCTTGACTCCAGGACTATCAGGATTGGTGCCGTAATCTATCTTGTCCCATTTCGATCCATTCACACTTCCATTATCCTCCCTCAATCGTTGTTATAAATGGAGATTCATTAAAGAAAAAATTCTTATTCACATATTGCGGTCTCACAACCAAACGTTGTAAAAATAAAAATATGTGATTTTTTCGTTTCACAGGTTTTTGAAGAATGTTATTTCCATATATTAATGTCTGTGGTTGATCTATGAGATGTACTTGGAATGCTGACTAAATTATACGATTTCGACATTATGGTATGTTGAAACATAAAGATTTATCCCTAGAATTTCATTTGTTCGATGGATACTTGGGTAATATTTCGATATTAGGAGAAAAGTGTAATTTTATGCAGATTAACTAAGAGTCTACTTACACAGGCTGAAAAGTGGGAATCGTTCGCAGAAAGGTTGAAAAACAGATTGGGATAATCGTGTCAGGGATGAGGTGATATAACGTAATTCCCAAGCAACATATTAGCCCCACGCATATCTAATTCCTTAGATTACGAGTAAGTACATTTGTCATATCGATATAACACATTAAGCACAGCTGTGGATAGATATCCCGAATATTTTGATCTTGTGAATCTATTTGAAGTAATGAGCAATAGAAGAACGATTGACGAAGTTATCCACTGTAGAAAACAGGAGAGAATCCATTAGTGGAACTAATGTGAATTCACATGTTAATTTTGATTGATGTACCTATCAAATATGCAAGGAGGGTTGGTTGTGGCCCTCGTGAGCTCAACATCCTCTCTAGCTAAGTCACTTGGGACCACGTTCTCTATGCTACCTATACAACTGTGTGCAAAAGAGATGGTAGATGACCATCACGTCTGAATTTCTTCCAGAATCATTAGGAAATTAAGAAGTGATCTTTACGTTCACATGGACATTTAAGTGAGTTTAAAATAAACACGAACTCTCCGTTACAACGAGTATTTAAAGAAAATCTATCATTTGTTTGGATGGAATAAGATTTTTTCTTGGTCATCCACAGACAAATTAGGCGGTTTATGTATAGAAACCATCCTTTCCCTTTAACCCAGCACTAATAAGTGTATCCACTTATTCATATTATATTTTTGAAAGAAAATAGATGGAATTTTGAAAATATTTATACAACCCGCATTCTCCGAAGATAAGTAGTTTTCATTTTAAAACGTCTAAAATCTTAGAGCGGGGTGACGTCACTCTTGACCGGGAGTTCCACCCAGACGGAAGAGACACTTTGACGTCACTACCGCTTGTGCCCAACTTTGAAAAACCATAAGAAGAAAAGTACTCATCGCATTTTACATTCATTTAAAAATAGTAAAATTACGCTTTTCGCACACTTTTTTAAACATAAGTATGTGTTTTCATGTATTCGCTGTTTAAAATCACCAAAATGCAGTTCTAAAATGGATAAAAGTACGATCCACGAGTGAATCCATCATTGAATTACGACTCGATGCGGCAGGTGATCTAGTTCATTAACCATTTATAGCGGTTTAAAAAATCGACGAAGCTCCTCGTCAATGATGCACAACTACGCAACCCTCTGAATAAACTGTAATTGTAACTGAAATAAGTAACTCTGTTTAACTAAGAAAACCTATCTTTTTTTTGGATGGGATAATAAGATTTTTGTTCCATGTATTAGAGAGTTCCTAGTAGATCCATAAAATACAATACGTCATAAGGTATCGAAAATCCGGCGCCGTAACTCTGAGGCAATGAGTTACGGTGACGCATCCTTCCGTACAGATACGTAAACGGATCGCAATCCGGAAAAAACGTAATCTTCTAAAATAACCTCCTTTCATGGACTCAAATAACCTCCTAAGAATAATTTCCTCCTTCCATGGATTTAGCGTTACAACTAGATCCGTTAAGGACTTGACGTGACTTTAAGGTGCGGTAAATGTTTCTCGTCACCGCACGCCGTATTGAGACCGAAGGATCTACTAGGAACTCTCTATTATCTATGGAAACCACCCCTTCCTTTGAATCCTGATTAGTAGGTTTACCTCACAATTCGTTTTATATTTGAAAATGAAAATAGATTAAATTCAGAAAATAATTATACAACTGGCACTCTTTTGCAATGAATAGTTTTCATTCTACTAAGTTTCAATGCAGTGCCGTGGTGGTGTCACTTGGCAGGGGATCCCCATGCGTAAGGGGTGGTTTGACGTCGCTACAGATCGTAACTTTGAAAAACCATGGAAACAAAAGTACTTACTTATAGCAGCAGTGTACGATTGATGTCTAACATCTTATGAAGAAATCTACTTTCATTTAAAAACAGTAAAAGCATTTTTCTCATATTCGCTGTGTAAATTTACAATTCTAAAAACGGGCAAAACTCCGATCCACGACTGAATTCATCATTGAATTACCACTTGATGCTCGAGCTGATCTACTTCATTAGTCATTTAGCAGTTTAAAAAATAATGGACCACTAAGCAACCCTGTGAATAAACTAAGCTTAAATTCTATTAGCGGTATTTGTAGATTGAATAAACTCAACCCACTATTTATTTAAATTTATAAATGTAAATGGATGGTATTATGAAAATGCAGCCACAGCCCGCGCTCTCTTACGGTTTCTTGTTTTCATTCTACGACATATCAAAGCTGAGTGCAGTGGCAACGTCACACTTGGCAGGGGGGTTCCCTCCAAGCGTGAGGGGTAGTTACCGCTAACTTCGAAAAACCGTAGAATGAAAAGTACTTTCTGATCGTTACAGATTGCGGTTGATGTCAAAACTTGATACGATGAAATCCACTTTCATTTAAAAATAGTAAAAGTACCTTTTATAATTTACTCGCTGTCTATAATTAGTTTCTTTACTAGACAAAACTCCGATCCACGAGTGAATTCATCATTAAATTGCCGCTTGATGCTCCAGCTGATACTACTTCATTAGTCATTTAGCGGTTTGATAAAGCTGCGCAGCTCGCAGTCAATAACGGACGACTAAGCAACCCTGTGAATAAACTGTAATTGTAGCAAAATTAGCATTACACTGTGTATTAATTTAAAGAAAATCTATCATTTGATGGACGGGATAAGATTTTTCTATTGGTCATCCAGAGACTTGTTAGGCGGTATATTTATGGGAAACATTCCTTCTTTTAAATCCTCATTAATCAGTTTACCCACTATTTATTTTACGTTTAAAAATTAAAATAGATGAAACTCTTACGGTTTCTAGTTTTCATTCTGTGACGTTTCAAAGCAAAGTGCGGTGGCAATGTCACACGAGGGTTGGTTTGACGTCACAACCGCCAACATCGAAAAACCATAGAAAGAAATGTACTTACTTACCGCAGCAGAGTGAGTGCGGTTGATGTCAAACTTCTTACTATGAAATCCATATTGATTTAAAAATAGTAAAAGTACGTTTTAGAGCTTACTTGCTGTCTAAAATTACTAAACTGCTGTTATTTACAAGACAAAACTACGATTCACGAGTGAATCCATCATTGAATTACCGCTTGGTGCTCCAACTGATCTACTTCATTAGTCATTTAGCGGTTTAAAAAATCTACGAAGCCTGGACGCCAATAATGGACGACTAAGCAACCCTGTGAATAAACCACAAAAAAGAGGGGGTCTCTAGAATATTAGGTGGAGAGCTTCTAGAATATAGAAAAGGTACCTTCGGGGTCGTAAAGAGGGTCCGACACCCCCGGTCGGATGAAGGCCTCAATAATGGCTGCCGTGGTTCCTGGATTCCTTAACTGATGGGCGGAGTGCGGGGCGAACCGCACCAAACTCTCTCGATCCACCTCCAACTATCACTCGCGGGGGGGAAAACGCCGCACTGTACCACCGCTCAGCACCGCTAGTGTTGATGAAGTTGAAAAAGAGAGAAAAAAAACGAAAATTCACGTAAAATGTATTTGGACGTATGAAGAGACGGCTAGGAAGAGGGTGAGAGGAAGGTGCCTGCGGAACCAAACCGTTAATGGAGAAGCTACCCTTATTTTCGTCCATATTCAGAGACAAATAAGGGCATTGGATTGGCCGCAGCATTTTGCCTTTCTTCCACACCCTTCCTAGTCAGCTGAGATCTAAAAATGTCATTTTTTTATTACAATAAAGTATATAAAAGTTTCTAACATCAATGAAAACTATCTATCGAATTTCAAATCCTCCTTTTTTAGGTTTTTTCTCTCTACTTTACGAATCATTAGGTATTACATTATACAATTTGAAACTATTTTGCACATATGATTATTTTAATATTTTTCCGAAAACGTCAAGTAGGTAAAATTTAATAAGCATGTTGACAAAATTATTGCCTTGAATGGCCGAAATAGCTTGAAAAGAGGTGAAGCGTAAGTGCGGCACCGTCTCTGGGGATACTCACACCTATTTTCACCCATATATGACAAAAATACGGGGTAAGTAGCCCCTGAAGGATAGTGCTGAAGCCCTTGGTATATAGCCTTAACTCCACCTCCTTTCTAATTACCCTTATGAAGGAATGAAACGAGTCAAAAATGTAATTGATCAACTAACGAAAACTGTTCAAATACTTGATTATTTCTTGGAACATCCTCGAATTTGCAACCATCTTAGAATACAGACATTCTCAGAAGAGTTCAACGTTTAGTGCCAAGTACTTATAAAAAAGTGCATCCGTACCTATATATAGATATTATTTATTTATATATTTTTATCTAATATTTTTATTTATTATTTTCTTGAGTAAATCAGTTTTTCATCTTATACTGATCTGTTTCGTTGAATTCTGGAATGAACTGGATGAAAACATTATTACTGAAATATCGCAATAGACTAGCTGATTCTGAATATTTCCAACCTTGTAACCATAATCCTAAAGTTTGGATCAAGGTCATCATTATTAGGACTACAAAACCTAAATCTGTGAAACTACCTATTGTTTAAATTCAATCATAATATAATTAAGACTGGAATTGATTTAATTGAGCCAGAGGTACACCACCTATGATGAATACCATATTTCAATCTTACTCCTTATTATATAGGTAAATGATAATTGTGAAATTGATTCCAACCTACTCTTCACCTAATTTACCACGTGGGTGACTAAAGAAGATGGTCATTCATATAATATTTCATTATATTCATTCCTTGGTTCTGATAGTAGGGAATTAAACATTTACAATTACGTATGTGGCTTGCATAGCGGTACCACAGTATAGACGACGTGCGACATTGACCCATTTCATCAAACAACTCACCCTTATTTCGACCCATATTTGTAAAGAAATAAGGGTGAATCACCGTGCTGATGACGTGCCGCACAACACCTACCCTACACCCCATCTGCGTCACCCCCCTGATTAAAAAATTCAAACCGAAACAATAATTAAAGTTGATTTTCTTTATTTTATGTCTGTATTCTTTCAGTACAACTTAAAAAGAACATTATTGATGATCTCATCAAAACTTTTTTCATGTGAATCATTTTTGCGTTTCATTCCTCCTTTGTGTTGCTTCGCCAGTGTTTGAGTACTCGATAATTTTTTCTTTTCTTTTTGTTCGAGGTAAGTTATGTCATCAGGAAGTGAAACGTGAACTTTCCTTATTCTTTTTTTTAGTAAAAGAAGAACTAGGGGATCCAACCCTCGTTTCTGATGGAACCAATGAACTCGATGCATTTACTCTAATTGAAAAAGTTTCGCTCAGGTCAAAAGACTGGGAAGCAAGGGGTAGGCCGGGAGCTGGGTTAGGACGGTGGAGAGGCAAAGAGTTTTCGGCTAAGAGGGGGGGGACCCCGATGAGGGTAAAGCCCAAGCTTCTACAGCTCCCTTAAATTCCTCCAACAAGAAACCAACCTCCAAGAATAAGACCTAACCTCATCGATTTCATATCCGCCATAACTTCCAACTGAATAGTATTTTCTTCTCTAAGATCAGTACTTGCGTACGCTTCAATTAATCATTTAAACAATTTTAAATCGATATTTTTCATATTCCCTCAAGGAAATCCGTTTGAGGCATTTTAAAGTTCGAATCCTGAAGTTTGCCCTTTTCCATATGTATATATACTTGTTTGAGTATGTGCGTGTGTCTCATTTCAGACGGATTGAGATAAAAATTCCGTTTTCGCTCCAAAAAATCAAGCTTTCTAGCAGGATATATGATTTTGTTGGCCAGCACTTTTTGAGTACATTAACGGGTCAAATTTCAAAAAATGTGCTCAAAAAATCATTAAAAACGTCTAAAAACCGCAAAACTGTTAAATCTATATTGCTCAGCAGAATATTGCTCAAATAAAGTTTATTAACGCTTAACAAGAACATTAAAACAATTATGCTGAATAATGTACTAAAATTTGATTAATATTTGCTAAAAAAGAAATAAAAACTGCCAAAAAACTAAAAATTCAACTTTTTTTTTCAATTACAGAATAATATTTAGAACGAGTTTTTTGCCATAGAATTGGTAAGTAGTTAATAATTGCTTTTTTTTAACTAAATTTTGCGTACGAATTTTATATATTCCGTTAATTTTCATGAGGTATGATTAAAAACTATCGAACAAATCTTTCGAATCGTTATTCGTTTTATGACTTTCCACTCTGTAGGATACTCCGCATGTAGCGCCTTCTTTGAAAGCTTTCAATGAGAGCTATTATTTGAAGATATAACGGATTTTCCTGCCCCTTTACATCCGATCGTAACTCATTTTTTCGTCTATTCAAACTTTTGCCGAAAACGCCATTGATCCTACATCCTCTTCCTAGTTTATTTGAGAGTATTCAGCCTCATCTCATATAAATTTACATTATGATTTCATCTAGTTGGAAAATGTAATTTAAACTGAAATAATCACTGTCACGTCAGAATTTTCCACGGGATTTTTAGATAATTTTTGCATATACAAATAATTTTTCATTATCTCTTTTCTGTGATTACTTAAATTGTGGATAATTCGAAACCTACTTCAAGTTATGTTTCATTTTATTTCCTATCGTACCTTACTATTAAATATATTGTAAAATTTGCAAAGTTCCATCCTAGGCATGGAAGTTCCTTATAAAGCATCATTGGACAGCATAAGTTAAGGGACTGGATTAAGGTTCTACTTCTTATGCGAACAAAAAATATCATTCCTAAGTACACCGTGTTGATAATTTTATCAATATCTAAAAGCTCGGAATATTTTCCACATCAACTATTCCATTGCTTCTTTAGTGTGCCTTTCCCATAATAACTTTTATGGTTCGATGAAGTTTTGAAAGTTAATTATTGTTATTAAATGTTTAGGAAGTGTGATTAACAGCCGAATTAATCTCTTGGGGAACAACTCGTTTTGAATTTTATTTACCTAATTTTCACATTTTATTATTATTCTCATTGGATTACTTTACCTAATGATTTGATGACATAATTGTTGAATTGGGAGAAAGATAAAGGCTGAGACAGAATAACTACCAACCAATGTTATGGCCAAAAACTCGTTCTAAATAATGTTCAGCGATTCAAAAAGGGATTTTGGATTTTTAACTTTTTTTCAGTTTTTATTGAATTTTAGCAAATTTTAATGAAATTTGAGAACATTTTTCAGCATAATTTTGCACTTTATATTTGAGCAATATTCTGCCAAATAATATAAATTTAACGACTTTTAGCCGTTTTTTGCTTTTTTGAAATTTTATCAATTTTATGTGGTCAAAAAATGCTGAACAACGAACTCAAACTTTTGTTTGGAAAGCTTGATTTTTTGGCGCGAGAGCGGAATTTTTTATCTTAATTTTGCATATATATATATATGAAAAATTTAATAATGTTAAACTCTATGGTTTACCAGAATGCCTCAAAACGGATTTCAATAAAGAAGATTTTCGGAAATTTTGATTTTTAAAATTTTTGGAGCCATTGCAATAGCTTCATTTTCTTCGAAAATTTGTAAAAAGTGGCAACCAGTGGAATCCCAGTTGTTCGCTGCTTTTTATTATATACATTTATAGGCCCTTTCATTTACGGAGACTATATTAAAATTGTTTTAAAATCCCCGGTTTAGCTTATATTATGAAAAAACTCTAATATAAATCCGGACTAAAAATGCAGAGGCGGATGGGAGAAGCTGATTTTTTATCGCGGTCCGACAGAAAAGTGGAAGAAGCTGGTGGGCCAAGATAAGGGAGAAAGAAGAGCCTAAGAAAAGTGGAGGGGGAAAGGATAGGAATAAAGAACGAAAACAAGCACAAATGATTAAAAGGAGATTAACACGTCTGGGAGAACACTGCCCAAATCGTGCGGTTAAAATTAAATTGGCGGTTTATTTAAATTTTAATGGTATACTTTCATTCTTTCATTTGTAGCTTTTATTTGGACAAATGATAAAGGGTTCCGAACTCTCAGGGAACAATGTTTCCCTAAAAGTATATTTTGTATTAGTTATTATTATGCAATTTTACATCGTACATGATAATGATAACTGAAGAGATTTACTGCGGTAATGCTAAAATAACGATTCACAGGGTGTTTTTGGAAAAATGCACCTTATGAACGTTGAAAGTTTTGTTTTTTCAAGACAACAAGATTGACAACAAGACTCGGCGATGAGTTCATATTATTATTAACAATATTGATTTGTTATATATTTTTAATCAATAATGGTTAGAGCTTGGTAACTTGGAGAACTGATAAGAACATGGAGAACTCATTAGAACTTTGAGCTTGGTATTGATATTAGAGCTTGGCGAACTCGTGATCCCGAACTGTTTTATTTACATTTTTAGATAATCTCAATGTGACTTGAATAAATACTTTATATTTAATATGTAATCAGAAACCGGGATTTCATTCAAAATTGAAAATAAATTTATACCAAGATTAGGTGGGTCGATTTTAAATAATCCAAATTGTGTTGATTGAACTAAACGTTTTACGTTGAAATTAGTTGGGTGTATGTCCTTGGCAAAAAAATACATAGGAAGTACCTATCAGGATTATTTCGCTAAAACTGTGGTTAAAGCCAATTTAACTAACATTCCCACTATCTCTACATTGAGTGCATTCCACAAGCAAATCTACATTCTATGTATTGTTTATTGTATCAATTTAGAATTTTTTTCAATAATGCAGTGTAAAATCAACTACTAAGTGGAACGTTCGTGAGGTAGTC
Organism: Adelphocoris suturalis; assembly: GCA_030762985.1. Taxonomy (NCBI): domain Eukaryota; kingdom Metazoa; phylum Arthropoda; class Insecta; order Hemiptera; family Miridae; genus Adelphocoris; species Adelphocoris suturalis. The sequence goes on along the minus strand of CM061044.1, from coordinate 28,674,441 downwards.
GCAATTTCATCAAATTAACTAGCTGGTAAATTCGCGTGATATTTCAAATGGGGATAAGTTTTGATGTCTTGTCATAATTGCATTCTTCTACTACAAATGCGGTTTTTCGATTAAGGATTAAGGATTAAGGAAATGGTTGAGCTATCAACGATCTTGCCTCACACGTGGCTCCATCAAGCAAGAGCTGTGTCTCCTAATCTTCCTTTACTAAATCCTTTATTGAATTGAATGTGCAGTAGACTTCAAATTGCAAAACAGTCATAAAAAGCTGAACTATAATATTTCAATATATCATTACATATATAATTTAACTACGGCTTCATGCAATGTATTTCGTTCACGTTCATTTTCAACGCGTTAAAAATGACATGTAAAATGAATTTCGCTCTACTTGATTCTGTTAATTGTTTACCTGAGGTGTGATTTCAGCCTTTATCACCAAAACCAAAAATAATTTCGGAACCCAAAAACTTTTCTTTTTCTCAAAACAATGTAAAGACTGGCCGGAAGCGTTGTATTTTATGATTTCTACATGTGTCACCACGGAATTAACGTTGATAAGGCCGATTTTTACTTAGAATATTTTTATTTTGTCGTGTTATTATTTTGTGTTTTATTTTTGAAAATTTGTTTCGGTCTTTTTTTCGCGTCGGAAAAAAAGATTTAATGCACCACGAGTTCACGGTAATAAGTACACTTGAATGGGGTTTTATTTTTAAACGGGCGTGAGGGACTGATATTTTTTTTATCGAGGGTTATTTACGGGGTGGTACGTGAAAATAAAAAGTGGTATGTGATGTTGGTGTGGTAGAAAAGCGGTCCCTTTCTTTTTTCGGTGATGAAGGGAAACAGATCCACCCACGACATGTACCGCCGCTCAACTGCCTGCCGCCCCTTCGGAAGCCGGTGGGGGCGCGTCAGGGCTGCCAACCCCCCGTCAGTGTTTCCCCCGTTTTCGACCCGGCTTTTCCGAAAGGGAAACTTTCCCTTTCTTCCGACTCGCTTTTCCGAAAGGGAATTTCCCCTTTTCTCCCTTTAAGGAAAGAAGTTGGCGGCGTAGAGTGACGTAATAGCCAATATATTGTTAAAAACATTCAGTCATGCAGCATGATCGTATGAGCGAATTTTCCCAAGTTATCATTTTCTCAAGTTATCGTTTTTATGTTAAATTGTTAAAGATGTTTAGTTTTTTGAGTGTAAAGAAAATGTTAACCATTATTTTTATGGAAAAGACCTATTCTAAATTGTAATCTGCTATTCAAGAAGAGCTTTTGGATTTTTCGCTTTTTTGAAGTTTTTATCGATTGTACAGCAAATTTTAATGAAATTTAAGCACATTTTTCAGCATAATTTTGTAAATAATTTTTTAATGTTCTATTTCATATTTGATAAACTTTACCTACTTGAGCAATATTCTGCTAAAAATTATGAATTTACCGTTAGCCGTTTTTAGCCATTTTTCGTGATTTTTCAGAATTTTTTGGAATTTGACCAATTTAATGGGCTCAATAAGTGTTGGCCAACGGACTCATCCTTTCGTTTGGTCAGCTTGATTTATTGGCGCAAGAACGGAATTTTTATCACAATCCTAAGGAGAGTTATCGTTACACACACACACACACACACACACACATTTATATATATATATACTTTTTTCCCCATATGTACATATGAAAAAGCGCAAACTTCAGAAGTAGTTTCAGAATGCCTTAAAACGGATTTCAATGAAGAAATTTTTCAAACATTTTGATTTTAAAATTTTTCGAGCAATTGCAATAGCTTGATTTTTTACTAAAATTCGTTAAAACAATGTTTTTTTTTTTTTTTTTTTTATTTTATTTTTTTTTTTCAAACTTTATTGGCTTCGAAAATTATTCATGCTGCCAACTGCCGAAATTCTCAAGATTTTACAAATTATATTCGAGAAGATGCAAACGTAGGTAATTAATATATCACTGTACTCTTCTTTGCACATGAACTTGTATATATTATATTCATAAACAATAATGTCATTGGTCCTAAGAAACGAGTCGAGAATGAACGGGTGTCTCCGTCCGTCCAGGATTACTCTGGATAGACGTCAGAAGACGGTATCGTGCTGCTTCGTGCATTGGACACTCCAGTACCAGATGCTGCGGAGTCTCTTCTGATACCATACATTTGCGGAAATGTCTGGATCTATTTAGTGTAGGTGATAATTAGTTTTACAGTGCCCAGTTCGCAGCCTTATAATTGTTTTGTAGAAGGACCGGGACTTGACTTCTGTTACAGCGTCAAACCAGGTTATTTTTTTGGGAACGGGAAAGAGTGATTTTTATCGACTAGCTGCTGGATGTGCTTCAAACGCTTCTTTCCATTTTTCCAGGACTCTTTTATTGGCTGAGCGTTTTAGATCAGTAGGTGGATATATTTGGGATGGTAGCGGTTCTGGGAGTGCCGCTCGCTTAGCTTCTATGTCAGCGAAACAAAGTTACCATGTGATCATTTGATTGAAAAATGAAGTACAATTAGTGAAGTTTTGTTTAGATTGCTAAGAGTTTAGTCATTAATAATTGAATGTTTAACAATTGGTGACAGCGGTGGGATGGAATGAAAACTTCTTCATAGAACCCCTTTTGGAAATCAAGTGCCTGAGAGAAAAGTGAAGGGGGGGAGGGGGGCAGTCACTCAATATGGGACTGCAAGAACCTAAATATTTATATAGGAAAAAGACTAAATTTGGTGTATTTCCATTTGAGGCAAATTCGCATAACTTTTCCTCTTGCAATAGGTTTGCCGTGTTGTTACTCCAACTTTCATAATAGAAATCTTGGCTCGATCGCGTTCGAGTCGAAACTAACAGTCTCGTAGAAACAAAGAATGTTGTTTAAAAACAGAGCTGAACTCAACAAGCAGTATAAAAAAAGCCTTGGGTGAAATGAAAAATTATCCATTATATTACTTACCTTGATAGGCAGTCTCCATGATGAAAACAAACTGTTATACCGAATAACTAATATTTTGCACTACAGAATGGTAATAAGTAGTGTTTTTTCACGGGTAGGTGAAAACGTAGTAACACAAGATAGCTACTTGGAATGGGACAACTTAAGTACCTAGTTAGGAGGAGCGTTCTGAGCGAGATCATGTTTTTTCAGGGGCTATGCGTGAGTTTTATCTTAATTACAACTTTTTTCAGTGAACATCGAATTTTGAGTTTTTGACCGGGAATGTGGGGCATTTACTCCACTGTGACGTCGGCACCTACACCAACTACTCTTATATAAGATTACAAAACCAGTAATATTAAACGTAGTATGAAGTATTTATACTGTGATTGTTATTTTATAAATACTAATTGAAGCGTGGAAGTGCAAAGGGGTATATGTCCCTTCCGGCGAATTTTTCAGCTGGCCAGTTCAAATGTTTAGACTTGAATGGTATTAAAGGAACATGACTCTTAATTAAAGAAAAAACCTTTTTTCGGACAACCTATGATTAGATCAAGTTTATAGTGTAATGCAGTTTGAACTGCAGCAGTCATAGATATAGACATCAGTAGGGAGGTAAAGTACTAGGAAAACCATGAGCAAGTCAGTTTTGAGAAGGAGAGGGTTAGTTACTAAACAATCCCGATGTCGGAGAAAGAGGTCGCGAAGGTGGAAACGATATGCCCCCGAAATCAGTGATTGAGGGGCTGACTGCCAATGAACTACTACTGATAGATTCACGTGGGACGTGTATGCAATAGTGCAATACTCTTGAGGTGGATTGCCAGACAGGGCTCTCCCCAACTCAGCACTGTCAATGAGTAGCTCAATGATACAGGGGGTTTTCTATCCTCATCATACCGAATTTCCTATCATCAACTAGCAATGTTGTAACCAGAGGATTTACACAGAGGGGCAATGATTACTCGTAGAGCTCTGCACAGTTAGCTCGAAAACCCGCGTACAGATTGCAATAGTACGAACAGTGCTAACAGAAGTCACTTGCCTCAGACTCGAGACTCTGCCAAGTGCCTCGACGGGGGCAATCCCTCGTTTGATGGTTTCCAACAAAGGTGTTGCTCAACGAGCTGTGAGTTTAAGACTCCTCCTGTCCCTAGCTATACCCCTCAACAATCACAGAAGGTGGTCGTCCAACACTACTCTCAAATTCTGTCAACCAGTGGTGGACTGCACACCGCAACACTGATTTCTACCAAGCGGTTGGTCAAAGCCAGCAAGAGGGAGCTCAGGTAGTATCACCGGAAGATGCACAGTTCTCAAAAAAGCATATAATGGAAAACTCTTCAACCAAAATACATACAGAAATCAAACATAATTAGTATCAGAAATGGTTGCTAATTAAACTGTACTTTCTCAACTCCAACAAGATGTATGATTCTAGAACAGAACGTTAATTACTTCACAAGAGCCTTATGATTAAGGTTAGGCCTCCACCGTGGATAGTTTCCACAAAATCTCAATATTACCACTTGTATAATAAGATAAAGGGCCTGTTACAAGTACGTGGAGTGTATTAGATAAGGGTGGGGGGGGAGGGGGGTTAGTTATTTTACGACACTTGATTTCTATGTAGGTTACTAAAGTATTTTTATATCTCTGAGTCCGGGGCTTGACTGTCTTGCTACGGGAACCCCCCTTTCGAACTCCTATGGGATGGGACCGCTATGCCCTGGAAACTATTCCCAAAGGGTTTCTCAAACAACAATAAATCAACTTTCCCTTTTGTATGCAGGGGTAGTTACAGCTTACTTCAATTCCTCAGTTCTATTTTATAGTTAATAAACTTTATTCGAGTAATATTCTGATTAAAAATATAAATTTAAAGATTTTTAGCCGTTTTTAGTCATTTTAAGTGATTTTTTGAAATTTGGCCAATTTACTGTGCTCACAAAGTGCTGGCCAACGAACTCATCCTTTCGTTTGGAAAGCTTGATAATTTGGCGCAAAAAAGGAAATTTTATCTCATTCCTGAGGAGAGTTATCGTCTGGAAGGACACATAAATAAATACATATTTATGTATAACTTTACATAAGAAAAGCGTTACACTCTAAGATTCGTTTCAGAAAGACTCAAAACGGATGTCAATGAAGAAATTTTTCAAAAAATTTGATTTTTGCAATAGTTTATTTTCTACGAAATTTTGCTAAATGGCTAAAAACGGCTTAAAATCTTTACATATATATATTTTGGCAGAATATTGCTGAAATAAAGTTTCATAACTATAAAATAGAACATTCAAAAATGTATGCACAAACTTATGCTGAAAAATTTACTTAAAATCATTAAAATTTGCTAAAATGTCGATAATGACTGCAAAAAAAGCTACTAATTAAAAACTTCTATCTGAATATGAGATTATTATTGGGAATTCGTTTTTTGCCATAAAATTAACAGTTACCATGTTTCTTGCACTCAAAAAGCTCAAATTTCAAAACAATCCAACATTATACAATACGATGATTTACAAAATTCGCTCATACGTTCATGCTCCATGACTGGAACTTTTTTGCACTTCCACGCTTCAATTGTTGAAGAGTAAAGTTATAAAAAATATGAACAAATAGTATAATTATTAAGCATTGAAATACGTTCAGAATGGAAATATCAGTATCGTCGTTGTGTTATTCTCAACTGGTTACGCTTTTGAAATAATTTTTAATGCTTGGGAGTAAGGGAGTGCTTATTTCTCCACTAATTCCAATGTGTAGGTCTCACACATCTTCAGTTACAATCCCGCCGCTTGAAGCACTGAGCTATAAGACCAGTCATTTGCACTCAGAGTGAAACACGACGTCTTGAATAGCGCGACGAGCCGCTGAATAAATTCCCAGACCCCAAACGAAACCACTCAGCCGCCAAAATTGAAAGAACGCGAAAATAATTGGGAATGACACAAAATCCACTTCGCTGAGTGAAATGAAAACATTCCAATTAACTTTTTCGGTTCTTTTTGCTGATGAAGTGGAAGGGTGAGAGAGTAAGAAAGAGATACGGGGAGAGCCGTCTTAGCACCTCGGGATCTAATCATGGCGACCTCCGGGGGATGCTTTTCGCGGTCTAAAGTAATTTGGAGCCTCCTACTGAGTTTTTCTCAAAATGGATGATGAATCGGACGGAGAGCGGGAGTTGGACTGGTGGAAAGTCTGGTGTTGAAGGGGGTTTGAGGGAGATGAAGCACTACCCCCCTGTATATAAGACCTATGTCATTAGTCATTACGCCCTGTGGGCGACTTGAGAGCAGATGGGGCGAATTGACGTCACACGACTGAGACGGTTTCGTGTGAATGAAATAGCCCAGTGCATAAGGGAGCAAACACCAGACAAGCAGCATGACAGACAAGACGAGTGCCAGGCTAGATGAATAACATCATAGGTTGTTCTGATTTTGACTTTCGGAACACCAGAAATATGAATTTAGTTTGAACTGGCTAGTAGCTAATATTTATTCTACTTGATACTTGTATCAATAGGCACCAAAGTAGAGGTAGGCAGAGATAGGAAATATATATATATATATATATATATATATATATATATATATATATATATATATATATATATACAGGGTGATTCCCTCGCAGAGCAAAAAAAAATTTGTGTGAAACTACATCAAAAATGGAGTAAAATTCCGCCAACTGAATATTTTTATCTCAATCCGTTCTCGAGATATGATTTTTTAAAGGTTTTTCAGGAAAACCATGTTTTTTTCCTTTTAAACTCAAATTTCTCCACTTTACTTCATTCAATTTTAACTTTTGACCACATTTTCGGAATCAGCATTAAATTTACTATAAGAATAAAGTACTTGGGTTCTTAAAAGGTACCATCCAAAAACCTTCAAAACAGCTCAAACGTAGACGATTTTGAAAAAAATAAAATTTCTGAGAATCTTTAAAACTTTACCACTCTTCCAACGAAAATCCTGGAAACTGGTAAATCTCATAAAAACTCCTTCATCTGATACTCTTTCCAACGGTATAATCAAGTTTGCTTTTATTTTTTGATTTAGTGGAGAACATTACGTTTTAATGTAAAAAAATGTGGGTTTTTCAATGAAATTGTTGGTTTTCTCGAAAGATGACCCTTCATGAACCTACGAGTATGGGGTCGGTTTCTATGTATTTTTTCACGCTGTATCGAATGGTAACATTTTTAGATCTCTCCAACTCCGTTATAACCAAGTTTTACACTCAAAATCGCAAACGTTTAGTTTGTTTGTTACGATTAAATGTATGTGTGTTATGGGGTAAAACTAGTTAATTAAAGTGTAAAACTCGATTATAACGTAGTTGAGAAATATGCAAGATCCATTCGATCCAGCGAGAAAAAATACATAAAAACCGACCCCATACTTGTTGGTTCATGGAGGGTCATCTTTCGAGAAAACCAACGATTTCATTGAAAACCCCACATTTTTTTAACATTAAAACATTATTTTCTCCCCCTAAATAACAAAATAAAAGTAAAATTGATAATACCGTTGGAATGCATATTAGATGAAGCAGTTTTCATGAGATTTGCCAGTTTCCAGGATTCTTTTTAAAAGAGTAGTAAAGTTTTAATGATTTTACGAAATATTATTTTTTCAAAATCGTCAATGTTTGAGCTGATGTGAGGGTCTTCATATATATATATATATATATATATATATATATATATATATATATATATATATATATATAATACGTTACGCTGTTTATAACTCAAGAACGGCTGACCCGATTTTCATGAGGGTGGTTGCAAATTGATGTGCAAGTTATGGAATAGAACATAGGCTATAGTAAAATCGTCTAAACTTCCTCCTTCATTGAGAATCCGGTCTTCCTAGGACCATTGCTTGTGGTTTCCAAGGCCAATCATATCTTCGGTTCCATCAATGATCTATTTCTATGATCTAAAATCTATTTTAGAATAGATCTATGATCTATGATCTCTATGATGATTTCTATGATGAAGATGATTTCTATGATCTATGATCTATTTCGCAGACAGAAAATGAAGGCAGTTTGAAAGGTAGGTTGGAGAATTAGGACTTAATTAGCTACGATGATGCCTAGGGCCTATCAGCTGAGTAGCGATTTCTTATGATATTTACGCTATGGAGCTGGAATTCAACATGTAGCCTGTGCGGGACATCAACTTGATGATGCCGACGGCCCACATCAGCTGAGTAGCACCTCAAGCTACTTCCTGTGCTATTTACTCTATGAAGCTGGTATTTGGCATGTAGCCTCTGCGGGACTTCAACATGATGATGCCTACGGCCCAGATCACTGAGTAGCACCTCAAGCTACTTCCTGTGCTATGTACTCTATGAAGCTGGAATTTGGCATGTAGCCTCTGCGGGACATCAACTTGATGATGCCTACGGCCCAGATCACTGAGTAGCCCCTCAAGCTATTTCCTGTGCTATTTACTCTATGAAGCTGGAATTTGGTATGTAGCACCTGCGGGACTTCAACATGATGATGCCTACGGCCCAGATCAATGAGTAGCACCTCAATCTATTTCCTGTGCTATTTACTCTATACTTCAACTTGATGATGCCTACGGCCCAGATCACTGAGTAGCCCCTCAAGCTATTTCCTGTGCTATTTACTCTATGAAGCTGGAATTTGGTATGTAGCCCCTGCGGGACTTCAACATGATGATGCCTACGGCCCAGATCAATGAGTAGCACCTCAATCTATTTCCTGTGCTATTTACTCTATGAAGCTGGAATTTGGTATGTAGCCCCTGCAGGACTTCATCATGATGATGCCTACGGCCCAGATCACTGAGTAGCACCTCAAGCTACTTCCTGTGCTATTTACTCTATGAAGCTGGTATTTGGCATGTAGCCTCTGTGGGACTTCAACTTGATGATGCGTACGGCCCAGATCACTGAGTAGCACCTCAATCTATTTCCTGTGCTATTTACTCTATGAAGCTGGTATTTGGCATGTAGCCTTTGCGGGACTTCATCTTGATGATGCCTACGGCCCAGATCACTGAGTAGCACCTTAAGCTATTTCCTGTACTATTTACCCTATGAAGCTGGAATTTGGCATGTAGCCTCTACGAGACTTCAACCTGATGATGACTACGGCACAGTCTGATGTGATTCCTAGGACGATGTGATAATATGGTACAGTTTGGATACGGTTATTTCCGTTGTCTAAACACCGACTAAGCCATACATGTGGGTCCGTGCGATGCACGGGTAACTGATTTGGCTGAAAATTGGTAGGGAGGTACCTTAGAACCAGGATACGGACATGGGATACTTCTTATCCCGTTCCCGTGGGACGAGACAAAAACATGGTGTAACAAAACGCAACTAACATGCAATAACAAAGCGCTACAGACAGAAAAACGAAAAATGTGTCAATCAAAACATCAGTCTAGAACTGGCCTCGCTTGACTCCCCTTGGTCAAGGCTTTCCTTGGCAATCCTTAGTATTCCTTGGTCAATCCTTGAAAGTTTGTGGTCTGAATCTATAAAATCCATGTTTTTCCCATGGTCAATTATATTTGGTATGTTCAAGGGTCGGAAGACCTGCGTTATCTGTTCTTGCGCCTGATAATAAAACGAAAAATTTCGTTTATCACAAGGTGCTTTACTAAAGAGTGCAACCCATGCACCAAAATAAATAACGAATCATTAAAACACTTGATTTTTTGTCTTTATATTTATTACCCTAATAAAACATTTGAAGTTAAAAGCCAAAATTTGCACATTTGTTGCCTCTACGTCTGAACAAAGTTCGCCGGGCAGCAAGTAATTGATAAATTAACTCGTGGAACACTGGAATCATACTGTTTAATTCCATTGTCCGTTTTGATATTCTCGACGGAGCGGAGATCTGGGCGCTGAGAGTCCTGACCCAGAAAGAGTCCAGGTAAAATTTTTCAAATGGCTTTTAGGTCTTCCCCTTAGTACACCCAGTGCATACGTCCGATTATAAGCGGATGTCCAAAATTTGAACCTACCCATTACAAAAAACAGTCTCAAGTTACTAAAAATTACACAAATGGAAAATCATAGATACCCCAAGAGATTTTTGCACGCTCATGAAAAAATGGAAAAGTCCAACATTAATTCTATTACATTTAATTGACTGACTCGACTTGAGAAACTTCGTATAAAATGTGGAGTGCAACAAGTACTAACTTTGGATTGTGAAAATATCAAAATGCTCACACATAAATGTGTGGAGGATGCTGAAATCTTTCTTAAAAATAAAGATGTTGATGCGGTGTTTTCAGGCTCTTATAATGATTAATATTGGCTTGTGATAGCGCAGGATGGATTTAACGATAATCTGAAATACCATAATGTCCCTTTTCAATTTAAAAAGTTATTAGCACAAATATTAAACACCTTTTTACAATTAAAATTAGGCATTATAATTACTAAATTTCTCCAAATAATGTATTTACAGCCTATGACTCGGGTCTTCTTGAAAACTTATTTCATGTTCTATGTATACATAGAACTCATTTGGTCAGTCAAAACTCATTTGGATCAGAAAAACTGGATCAGAAAAAGATATATCTCGGACTTGGTGGGGGGGAGGGGGGGGGGGGGTACCGGAAACTTGATAAATTTTGTATCGGTACCAAATGAATTTGACATAAAAAGGACATATTTCTTCTTAAGTGAAGTTTGCAAACTGAGAAATTTGTTTGTTTGACTAAAGGTTTAACTCACTTATATATACTGGTACTGCCTATGTTAACTAGTTGAATGTTTTGAAATTATTTATGAAGTTCATTGTGTGTTTTATTTTATTGTTGTTTCCAATAGTTATAAGGTAAAGAGAATAATCTGAATTGATAATGAATGTTATATTAATTTGAAATTTCTATTAACGCTGTAATACTGAATATATTGTCATTAATTGTGAGTAAATCATCTAACTGGACCACGATCAATTTCTACATTTTGTACTCTTATAGTTGATTCAACAGGGTATTGAAAACACTACGTTAATGATGTTTACACTACAACTTTTTCAATTATGCATTTTTTCGTAAAGCCTAGTCGAATGTAAGGAACATACATGTTCAAATACATTAAATAAATAAATAATTGATAAATTAAAATTGAAGCTAGATTATGAATTTTTATCCAAATTTATAGTCAATTTTTGGAAGGGAGGAAAGTTCAGTCTTTTCGGATAAAACTACGTTTGTTTCCGAGTTTTTAATATTGAAAAAATATGGGGCTTAGGACTGTTAGTTACTCGGAGTAAGAAACATGCCCTGGCTGCCAAGGGGCAGGAAGTGAGATTAGAAAAGCCCTGTTTCAGGGTTTCGGAACAGCCCCTGTTTTCCGGTTTCAAAAACTCGGAGGGGACCTTCCGGGGAGGGTATCAAAATAACCTGGGCGATGGGAGCGGCGGTGCATGCGGCGGGGGCGGCAGTACACGCAGCGGGGGCGGTGGAGGCGACCCGAGGAAGTGGCAGAGAGGGAGGCGGCGAAGGTAATCTCGTCTGCTCCTCTCTTCCTATACGCGCCTGGGAAATAATTGCGGCTCCATATTCCTGAGGCCCTTCGTGACCCGGGCTTGGGGGGAGCGTGACCGCGCCAATTTGTTCACCCCCCTCCCCCACCTATCACCTTCAACCCTCCTGCCACCCCTCCTCACAACCCCCTCAGTACGAGCGCTTATCTTGATCTGTAAAAGTTTTAAACACATTTCAGTTTTCCATGACCTGCCGCTCTGATAAAGCCGCTCTCGTCTTGACAAGAACCTCACTTGACTGGCCTATTGAGTTACTCGGCCTTTACAACCATTTTTTCACCCTGCTGAACAAAGATTTCTTTCCCCCCACTAGGTTGTAAACTCTGCCTTCCACATGAAACTAACGTTCTCCATGTTTTTTATTCCACTAAGCATTTAAATCCCTGTACTGCACCGACCAACCGTAACAACTAACCAGCCTTACGTGTTGTTGACTTAACATCCCACCATAATTCTTTTACGATTTAACAACGTGTGGCTATTCTTAGAACCTGGTTTCACCGAAATGCATGCAGACATGCACAGGTTACAAGAATAAGTGACCAAGTTTCTCCGACAACACCCATTGCATTGCTTGTTAGTAATGATTTATGCGGTCATCATTGCTACGAATGCGTTGAAAGACCTATTACACAATATTATGTTCATAATTACGCTAAAATGTTATGATAATAGGTTTGTTCGCTGAGACGATTGGCAGTGACTTACAAATCATTTCAAACTGATCAAGTGCGCATGCGTGACTTCAGCCAACTTTCAAATTGGTTTCAAACCGGTTGGGGATTGGAGTCTGTGCGAACGATCCTGACAGTTTTGTAAACATGGAGCAACCTTCCGAGAAAGGAAACAACAAACCACCCCTTTGGCCCTTTCCGCACTATATTTTCCGCCCTTTCTGCCTTGTGCTCCCATTCATTGGTTAGGTATTTAAAATTTACTGTTATAATTCGTACTGTTGTATTTAACATTTAGGCACCTACTAATCAAAGACACCTTTAAGAACATAAGGTGAACAAATATTTTAATCGTGCAGAGAAACTGTTGGAAATTATCAACAGAACCAATCCTTCAAGTTTTGTACCATGGAATATCTGTCCTTCACCCTCCTACAGCTTTTTGTCAGGTAGGTCGGTCCTCATTTCTACAATCTTCACGTCTAGGTACGTTTACTTCATACGTCTAGTTTCGTACCTCGACGCCAACCCTTCCACAATTTTCCGGCTCACTCGAAAGTGGCTCAGGAACGTTTCATCGTCATAATTCGGTACAACTTCACTTAAATAATTCTGCACCTTTTGCTTCAGGCACACCTCCATTTCGTCTTCGTTGACGAAAACGTTGGTAAAGGAGAAACCCCTTGAGATGAGTCAGAATCAAAAAGTTGGTCATACATTTTATGAATGTTTGAGAAATACGCGACGGACAGCGGCGATAACAAATGCTAAAATTCGAATGATTTCATTGGCTGCCGTGAGTTTGGAATGGAGGGGGGAAAACAAACAGAACTTGATCAGCAGGAAAAAGCTCTGGTCGATTTGAAGATCCGCAACCGGTTGGAAACTAGTTTGAAAACCTCTGGCAACGGACCAAGACGAGGGTGGGAGGGGGGGCGCGCTCCAGTAGTCAGAGAACTCAGCGAACGCCTCAAGTGGGTTGCAAACTGGTTTGGTGGTCTCAGCGAACAAACCTAATAATGAGGTATTCCATCTTAATTTAATTGCCCGGCCTCCTGAAAAAAATAGGCGCTTCTTATTTTATAATAAGAATGCTAACCAGGTAATTCATTGAAGTTCGCATCCATAAACTAACCTGCGCATAATAACGATGTGTAAGAAATAACTGTGTTCGAAATGGAAAGTAAAAAAAACTCACTCAAATCCTGTGTTGTATACGTGAAATATACGTACAACCTTAAATATGAAGAACCTCATTTATACAATGCTGAACAACCCATACCAAATGCGAAAGGCCACAAATATGTAAGTGTGTTCTTAGATACGCCGTTGACGTTCAATAACCATACTACCGAACTCATAACAAAGTTCACAACCGAGTATCTTGCATGAAGTCACTATTGGATAGTAAGAATGTTTCAGAGCAGAACAAAATAATCTCTATCTCTATTATATATAAGAATTAAACTCCGTCTGTTTGTGTCTGTCCATGCTGTGCACGGCCTAAAAGCTGAGTGGCCCCCACACATTGAAACATGGACGTATCTTTATTAAACCTAATGAAATTTTCGTGGCTCCACATAGATAGTTTTATAAGATTTAATTTGTTTGCAAGTAATGTCTAACAGAAAAAAAGTCTACCAAATTGGGATTTTAACATGACGTATAGGATTACTTGAAGAATTGAAATGTCCTTACAACTAAACTTTTCATGGTCCCACATAGAAAACAAAGCAAATTATTACACAGTTATAAATAATGGCCTCTCTTCATCAAATCTAATAAACTTTTCGTGGTTCCACATAGTTTTATAAAATTTAATTGGTTTGTAAGTAAATTCCAACAGAAAAAAACGTCTTCTAAGCAGGGTGGGCAGAATAACTGCATGACATCTTGTAACATGGGCTGTAAGTCTCGATAGTATCCCACTATATCCCATCGCATATATACATCTCATACCCAGCGAGCAAAGCGAGAAACATTCCCTACACACGTCGGATTTCAACGAGGTTTTTCCTACATATATACAGCCATTACCGAGCAAGCGAAGCGAGCAAGCGGCTAGTAATCTATAAGACGCTTATTGTTCCAATCTGGACATATTCTATTAACACAGAATGTGTTTTTGCGATGACCTACCGAAAAAAAATCGTCACAAAAAACCGACAGAAAAAACCGTTATGCGCCTTTTATAATGATTTTCACGTACAACCAAGCCGTTGGTAGGGAAATGGAACTTCCGCAATTTTAATCGCACAGAAATCGTTCACCATTCGTTGGAAAGCTCCTGATTTATCCAACCATATTATGTTAACTACTGCGAAGTGCGTGGCCATCAACCTGAGTTATGAGCATGGTTATTTGAATCAATTGTTTACACACAGATGATCATTCTCAATAATTGATATTGTCAACATGATTGCAACCGCTTGTAAATTTTCTTATGATTTTCACGTACAACCGAGCCGTTGGTAGGGAAATGGAACTTCCGCAATTTTAATCGCACAGAAATCGTTCACCATTCGTTGGAAAGCTCTCAATTTATATAGTATTTTTCTTGTAGTTACATATTTATTTATATAATATTTATAGGGTTTTAGACCAAATTAAATGTCTAACAATTATTTATTTTATTATTGCCAAATATTGTTATTATTCACGTGCAACCAAGCCGTTGGTAAGGAAATAGAATCATCGCAAAAACACATTCTGTGTTCCTATGATTTCATACAGAGTATGGAAAAAGAAATAAACCGGGGGGTGCAGGGGGGCGGAGCCCCCCGCCGAGGCGCAAAGCGCCGAGTTTTATTTTGGGGTACTTGTTCACCCTCACAGTTCAGAAGATTGGAACAACAACAAAATTATATATTATAACATATTGGTAAGTAATGCATCCATTACAGGGATGTCTCTATGAATGGATTGTATATTATTTTGGTGAGAATTAAAAAATTAAAAAAAAACAAAAGGATAATGATTTCTTGGACCCCCCCCCCCCCCCCCCCCCCCCACCTCATACCATTTAACCCCTTCACTGACGGTAAATTTGAAACTTCCGAGGTTGTATATCTGGACTAAAATCTGGATCGAACAAACAATAAAAACAGCCACGAAAAGTCTGATGAATATAATTAAAATACCATGATTTATCGTTATTACCCCCTCAATTCACCCCCTTCCATCATGTGCTGAAAAATCGATAAAAAGGGCAAAAAAGGTTAAAAATCCAAAACCTCTTTTTGAATCACTGAATATTATTTGTAGTTAACAATTTCTTTTCCCTCAAAGTCCTTAACTTTTAAAACAATGTAACAAAATGTAGTAAGGTAATTTATGAAAATTCGCTCATACGATCATGCTGCATGACTGGAACTTTCCAATAAATATTCATTCAATGCTTAACTTTGCGAGTCGTATGAAAAACTAGCATGGGCATCTAAAATGTTACATGTTAGTGTAATTTAAAATTAATTTCAGTCGTGATTATCTCAATTTTGACTAAATTGCGTTAGCACACAGCGTCTGGTGTGAGATTAGGGAACGAAATTATCGATGATTTGCCGGTTGTGCATTTTTCATCGTTTGCCATGAATAGAACGGAATATTATCTCATAGCGAGAACCTAACTCGCACGAAATGTTCCTTTCCAAAAAGATTGACGGACACATGGATATGGTTTATTCAGAATGCTCGGCGTGGTTATCAATTGTTGAAACGAGTGTTGCGTAGTGTAACATGTTTTTAAGCCAGTAATAAGTCATTGAGTAAGATTACTTGTGAGGCTGAACCTCAAAACCGCCATACCAGACCTACCCCACGCTCTACCCCTGATATGCAGAGATATGCAAATTCTTCCGGGATAAAGGAGCTCCAGACCCTCTTCCGAAAACTCCCATTTCAGAGGAGAAAGGGGGGACGTTATTAAAGGCATAAATATACGGTTGTAAATGGTTGACAACAGACATTCAGGCCGGGAGTTCATTTCGCCAAGACAGCCTCCGCTTCATAATGTTTATTGTGCGAACGAGTCGCGCGCGACGAAATTTGCATATATGATATTAGGTATGACCCTCCCTTCCTTTTTGGAAAGGATTTCCGACGTCGAGCCGAAGTTAAAAGGCGGGCTGAAACATGCTACTATAATATTTCGTAAAGTAAAATATAATCAACTAGGTACTTATAAACACAATCCATGTGCTCTCCGGTCTGCTGGTTGAAGTGAAACTACGTTGAAACAGTATATGTCAATGCTTAATAACGTGGTTCAAATTAGTTTTTCTATAATCGAAAGTTTTGTGGTTGTGCACAAACAGAAAATAACCCCAATAGAGTCAATAGGGCCCATTCTACAAGAAAGCGATGATGGAAGTCCGGGCCTAGTGGCAGACCTAAAGGTGCAGGAGGTGTGGCACAGGGAAAAGCAAGCGTTTTTTGATAACCGGGTGGTAAATGCCGACGCTGTCTGCTATGCTCACCTTAATTGGTCTGTAATTGCTCAGAATGCAGCTTCGCGCAAGCACGCAAAATATTACAGAGCAGCAGAAGACCTTAGAGGATCATTCACGCCTCTCGTCTGGTCCTGCGATGGCTCCCTCCACAGAGAATTTCAAAAATTCCTCAAGCAAACAGCCAAAGTACTAGCTGAAAAATGGAGCCAACCCTATTCACACATGTTAGTGTGGTTGAGGGTCAAAATTCAATTTGCCATCATACGAGCTGTAGGATTGCGACGCAGAGGTACTAGCCAAAAGCTAAGGAGCCTGGGAACAGAAGACGCGCAGCAATCCAGGTATGGTACGACGAGTGAAAACGGAGAAACGAAATCATGAACACCAACAACCTAATCAACTTCGGAACTTCTTGAAATTTCTCTAGACATAATAAATCTATGCAATAAAAAAAACTTCTAAGTGAGTTTAGCAATCTTGTAATTAAACTAGTGCAAAGTGAATCTAGGTAGTCAATAATTGGAATAGAACTGTTCGTGGAACCTCTGAACTGATAAAGCCATATTTGACTCCTAACTGCTTCATCATTGATTAAAGAGGATGAAATTGCCATAATCCCGGAATCTAAGACCTACAGACCTAATGGCCGAATCTGCAGTACCTTCTGTAGCTAAAGCCTGGATCAATATTATTTTAGCTTGCCCAATATAATAGCCGAATGATATGCTGATGATTTGCTGTCACATTGTTGCCCCTTAAATTTAATGAAATCCGTTCTATAAGTTTACTCAACGACCGAATTGGGAAGATCCACATCCCTCCAGACCATCAACTGCTATGCAGGAAACGTGGTGGAGCGGGGTTTTTTCCAATCAAAAAGCCGCCGTTTTCCGACGGACGCGAAGTCGTGATTGCTCAATTAATGGTGTTTACTAATCCACCAGGAGTTTTTTTCCAGCGGGAAAAGGAAATAAAACTGCGGGATCGCGAAAAAGCACACATGCAGCGGCAGATCCAGGAGTTGTTCGCTTGATTGGCGGTCGGTCGACGGCATTTGTGGAGTTCCAAAAAAAAAATGTCGAATGTCTGATGAAATCGACGATGCGAGCATTGTAAATGCTCCGAGTTGGTTACATTTGAAGTGGGTGGTTAACGGTTGCGTCATAGTGTACCAGCACGACGTATGACATACCTATTGTGGGAGATCACGATTGCGGAGATCGATCAGCAGCATTTCCATTATAGTTTGTGTTTATGCATAGACTTCATTTCTTTATTATGAATGACCGGCTAAAGTTCCCTCTCGCCTTACTGGAAGCTTGAACTATTTTTCCCCCTCCCATCATCACACCAGAACGCTGGAAGAGCTAGTTCAGGTAGTATTCCGTTCGCAACCACGAAAAGTGCACTATCGAATCACTCGCTATTATTTGCTCCGTGCAGTGCCCCCATATAAACGTTATTTCGGGATTTAACCCGCGCCTAAATTGTGCAGCCACGAAGAGGGAAAGAAGGACCAGACAGACAGACCAGGGCGCCCTGAGGTGAATAAAGAAGACCTAATAGGTAAGCGTTGGTGTTTCCTTTGTCTAATTTCAAACTTCCAGGGTTTCCCTCCTTTTTGTTTCAATGATTTCGATTTTAACATAATTCATTTCACACCTAGCTTGGGTTATAATAGTTTGCTTAGCTCTTTGAATTCTTATGATTGATATTCCTTAAATACCTATAATATCTTAGTTGGCTTTCTATGAAATTTTTAATCTCAACTTTCAGAAGGAAGTGTATGAATGTGAAAGAAGATACCCGGAACGCCAGGCCCCGTGCCGAGCGAGCTTCTAGGTGGGAGAGGTAGACAAAGCCTCCCTCCAAGGCTTAAGGGATGAAGGGTGTTGGAACGACAGAGAGACCTTGGCCAGGTCAGCATTACTGCGTCTGAGTAAAGAGTTAGTTCTTGATCATATAGCCCATATCCAGTTTACATTCAGGTTTACACTCAATATCCTTGGTTTATGACTCATTGGCGCCATTGCTAACAGACCACGAATGTAAGCTTGGTAATTACACATTATTTGACCGTGGAGGTATCCACGTATTTACACTTTACTTGACCATGGAGATATCCACGTACTTATTTACAAACCATGCAAGGTAATCAGTCTGTACAGTTGGAGGTCGAGGACACCTAGAAGGGGATGATGAGGAGGGCGTCAATTAGCGACTGAAATATACAGAGGATTGTAACAATATACAAACAATGATGTGATATATATTTAAACATACATACATGGATATATTGTACAATACATAAATAGGTAACACACACAAACACATGGGTATCACCATCATCCCCCCTATTATGGGTAGGTAATAATCACGGCGGATAAGGAAATTTCTGACACCCTGCAGAGTATCTTAGCTGCTACCTCCGGCTGGACACCGTTGGGGTATCAGAGAAAGAAGGGGAAGTACCACCTCTGGCGCTCAGTGGTCCAAAATGCGATTCTGGCTGGTCAAAAATATTTTTTCCTCCTATCCTTTAAGAAATTGTACGTTGATTCTAAATATACCCCTTGTCCCTATACCTACAATAACTCCAAAATGAGTTTTTCTTATACAAACCTGGTGTTTTAACGTTCTTTCCAACTTTCCTCCTATAGATACAATTCAAAACAATTTTCGTCCCATCAAAAAGTAATAAGGATCAAATTCTGCGTCGATTTACCGCCAGAAATTCTTAAATTGATAGATTCATAAGAGAGTAATTGTATTCCAAATGTTCTGGTACTCGGAAAATACTAGTTATTTGCGAAATAAGGGTTACATTTTATATTCACTTGAGATTTTCATTGGAGGAATCTTTAAGGAAATTTGATTCTGCGCCAATTGACCACAAAAAAATTAAGGGGACTATACGAAACGTGTTCACGTCAGTAGACTTGTCCTATAGCTGCGGCTGTCACTTTTCAGACTCTTACGAGTATTATTCTTTATTTTTCTGTAGGTACAACAAGAAAGGGAAGCTGAATGAAGCAAAATTTGATATTTCTGCATTTGAAATAATCCTTCAAATTGTTGTGTAAAACAAAATCCTTAAATATGAAGTAAAAAATCTCCAATTTGATGTTCAAAACCTCGAATTTGATATACAAACCTTCAGTTTGATGTGTAAAGTCTCTAGATTGATGTAAAAACCCTCCTATTCGATTAGTAAAACCTCCTATTTGATGTGCAAAACCTCCAATTTGATGTGTAAACCTCCAATTTAATGTGTAATACATCTAAATTGATGTATAAATCTTCCTGTTGGATGAGTAAAACCTCCAACTTGATGTGTAAACCTTGAATCGTTGAGTAAAACCTTCAATTAGATGTGTAAAACCTCCGATTTGATGTTTAAACCTCCAATTTGATGTGTAAACCTTGAATGTGATGTGTAAAACATCCAAATTGATGTATAAATCTTCCTATGAGATGAGTAAAACCTCCAATTTGATCTGTAAAACCTTCAATTTGATGTGTAAAACATCCAAATTGATATATATATGTATATATG
Source organism: Adelphocoris suturalis (assembly GCA_030762985.1). Lineage (NCBI taxonomy): Eukaryota > Metazoa > Arthropoda > Insecta > Hemiptera > Miridae > Adelphocoris > Adelphocoris suturalis. Next base: position 28,654,262 of record CM061044.1, on the reverse strand, counting down.
TATTATTAATTTATATTTATAAATCTCCAATTTGATGTGTAAACTTTTGCTGTGTAAAACCTCCAACTTGACGTGTAAACCTCTGAATTGTTGAGTAAAACCTCCAATTTAATGTGTAAAACCTCCAATTAGACGTGTAAATCTTCATCACTAAGTACATTAATCCAACTGAGACAAGCAATACTCGTTACAGAGTAGATGCTCTATAACAATTTATTTACGTCCATCAGGTGCGTCCTGCGTTCACACAAGACCACAACGAAGATTCTTCTCCAAGACAAACAAACGAATCCACTTCCGAGTCTCAGTAATAATTTAATGTATACGAAATGACCCCATATTCTCCGCCGCAGGAGCTATAGCGAGTACTTTCACCCAAAGAATACGTGCCACGCAAAAGTTTTACCTTCATTACACACCCGAACACAGCCCTGCTTAGCTCCTCACTCCCCTTAATTCCCCCAGAACTCATCTACCTCTCTCCCGGAGTAGTCGTGGAAGTAACTTGCTTTCTCTCAACTCGCAAAATTACATTAAGAAGACAGATAATAACCAGCAACGAGGGAACCCACGGGAAACCCGCTGAAAGGTCGTGTTCAAGAAGGCATCTCCACACGATGGCTACGAGCGTAGTTAAGGTTTTCGCGGTTCGCTGAGAAGTGAAGTAAGAAAAGTGTGGGGTGTAGGAGGATGCTCGCCTTGTGAGCTAATCCCCCGAGGCCCCTTGCGCAAATGGTAGTAAGTTAAAAGACCACACAAGGCTGAACCTTAACTCGGTTACAGTTGTTCTTGGAGCCCTTCTCCCTTCTGCCTTCTCATTCTCTCCTCTTTTTCCAATTTTATTCCGTGTTCACTTCACCCTCCCTTCGGGACCGGAGGAAACTGTTGCTTAGAGACTGGTTCCCGAAGAAAAACCCCCAGGACGAAGAATTAATCAACAATTTGGAATCGAAGTCTCTTTTCGCCCCCTCGTTAGGATTTACGGCCTAGGAGGTTTTATTTTCTTCAGTCTGCCTGGATCCCGCAACCCTTTCTAAGTCGTATTTCCTGAATAATTAGAGTTGTGATCTTTAGATTGGAAAGGCAGCTGGATTAACTATAATTAATTAGTTTATCGACAATTAATCACGGGATTACCATCTTTCCCAAATTGTTGAAAATGCTAAATGGTCGGTTTTACTGTGGAAAAGAATTTAGTGAATTTGAAAACCTTTTGGTATACAGGGTCCCATCCCTTGAAATGGTTACACCCCCCCCCCCCCAAAAACTCAGTAGGTATTTCACAATTTTCGCACTTATATAGCAGAATTGCGCAATTTTGGAGCGGAATTCGCACTTTTGGAGCGGAATTGCGCCAGTTTACGTGCATTTACAAAATCGAGTGGTGGGTTCATTTCTTCATGAAATTTCACGTAAAATTCGAATCTGCAATAAAAATTAGGGTTCCCATTTGGAAAAACAAGGTTTATGTCATTTGTGCCACTTCTGGCGCAAGTGGCTCGCGCGAAAGTATTTTTTCAGAGATCCACGTGAAATATTATGAATAATGGCGTGGTTACCATTTTTTATGCTGTATTCAGGGGAAATGAAGGGGGAGTGTAACCTTTCCGTGGGACACCCTGAATATATTATACATATATAAAAATTAATGTATGTCTGTGTGTCTTTACGGACTCGAAAATGGCTGAAACGATCCAATTAGGTTTATTGCCAAAATAATCTGATAGTTCCAAGGCAAGTTTTAGGCTTTGTTAAAATCCTCCAAGCTTTCACTAGCATCCAAAATCAGGAACAGTTTAACAACGTTGGCAGAGTAAACAACTTTGTAAATAGGAATTTCGATTTACGAAATTTAGGAGTGGTATTGCATCCGGTCGGAGCTTGTCGGTTTCTCACGTTATTTGATGCGCTGAATCCAAATGGTCCGTTTTTTTAGCGAATTTTTGAAGAAAATTAAGCTATTG
>CM061044.1:28474798-28644798 GCA_030762985.1 Adelphocoris suturalis | reverse complement strand
TGTACTTCATATAATCACAGATTTTTAAATGACCAAGCTTCAGCTATATGCGAAGAGTGCCAAGAAGAAGAGGGTACATTAGAACATACGATTATGATGTGTTCAACATTCTCCACGCCTCGTAAAATACTGTTCGACGACCTAACTCCGCTACTCGATTCCCCATTCTGCTACAACGATATAATAAGATCCAACTCGGCATTCCACAGACTCTATGAATTTATAGTTGAAATAAACAAAGACATTTAAACCTGTAAATAGAACTTGTAAATATTATGTTAAGTATGGCTGTATATACATTGTATAATGCCAGTAAATAAATTTAAAAAAGTACACTTTTTTTAAGACATGGTCTTAGTTCAGGGGGTAATTCCAAGTTTCCATCCGACAGAAGTTCACCCAACAAAAACAAAAAATGCTACAAATTATTAGACAATGGTTTATTATTTCTAAATTGGATAGACCTTCTACGGAAGAACACCTGTCAGTAATTATTGTTAAATCAAGTCTAATATACATTCGGTTTCTACATTTATCTATATAGGTAAAGACGCCTACCGAAGGGAAATTAATTAAATTAAATAACACATTTGCACGTTCCTTGTATTTAACATAAGCTGTTCTACCAACAGAAAATTAATTATGTAAAACTCGTAGATGGATTACCCGGCTTTGCCGGAGTTTTGGTTAAAAGTAGTGAAGGAATGTTTCTCTCGCCTGATCAGTCCTCAGCCGATATTTTGGTTTTTATTTTCTACTAGCCGATCCGGCTCGCTACGCTCGCCTCCACGTCCAGCCGGGGGGCAAGCCCCCCGGACCCCCCATTCAATTGCTCGCTTCGCTCGCAAAGTGTGGCATATAGGGAATATTGCTCGCTTCGCTCGCAAAGTGTGGCATGTAGGGAATGTTGCTCGCTTCGCTCGCAAACGATAGATCCCTAAGGGTAGGTTTAACTTCTGTAAGGGATGCTGCTCGCTTCGCTCGCTTGAGGAAGTTATACTGCCCACCCAACTTGGCAGACGTTTTTTTCTGTTGGAAATTCTTACAAACAAATTAAATCTTATGAAACTACGTGGAACCACAAAAAGTTTATTCGGGGATGTTGCTCGCTTCGCTCGCAAGGTATTGCTGTATATTTGTAGGAAAAAATCCGAATTTATTCTGTTGACATGGCTCTCGCTTCGCTCGCAAAGTGTGGCATGTAGGGCATGTTGCTCGCTTTGCTCGCAAACGGTAGATCCCTAAGGGTAGGTTTAACGTGTGTAGGGGATGTTGCTCGCTTCGCTCGCAAACGGTAGATCTCTAAGGGTAGGTTTAACTTCTGTAGGGGATGCTGCTCGCTTCGCTCGCTTGAGGGAGTTATACTGCCCACCCAACTTGGCAGACGTTTTTTTCTGTTGGAAATTCTTACAAACAAATTAAATCTTATAAAACTACGTGGAACCACAAAAAGATTATTCGGGGATGTTGCTCGCTTCGCTCGCAAGGTATACCTGTATAGAGGTAGGAAAAAACCCGTATTTATTCTTTTGAAATAGGCCTGCAGGTAACATTGTGAAATACCTGACAAACCCCTTGACGTCTTCGTAGAGCCTTCTCGCGAACACGGCAAAATTAATTTCTGATGTTAAACGCTTCTTCTCGCTTCCGCTCGCGATTTGACCGACTTAACGTCACTTTTTTCGATATCCGATTTCGGATTCAGATTTGGCGGACCCAAAGCCCGCAAAAACCGTTCCGAAAAACGTACCTTTATGGGGTATATTTTAATCGGAAAAAAACCAAGTTTTTCGGCGGACTTTTCGAGAAAACGGGTCCGTACTCTCGCATTTTTTTAACGCATTTCCCGATACTTTTTTCGCGATCCGATCGCGCCGTCGTCTTCCTCGTAGGAAAACCTACGAAACCCGTATTTTTCCGGAATTGTCAACGGCCGTTTAGAGGGGTAGGGGAAGCGGGGAAGTCCAAAAAGCGCACATTAATTCTTACTTCGACCCCCCTCCCGCCCTACGGCCCATGGTTCGGGTGGGATTAGAAAATTTTAAATTTGCTCGCTCCCCCTATCGGAAAATCCCAAGAAGATCCCCCCACTCGTAGACTCCCCCCACTCAGCCGTTTGGCCGTGCATAGACACGACAAACAGACAGACAAACGGAGTTTCATTCTTATTAATAATAGAGATAGAGATTAGAGATAATAGAGATAGAGATAGAGATAATGAACCTTGGTAATCGACCAAAACAGTTTGGATTTCCACAGTGTTTGGATTTACAGTTTGGATTTCGTAGTGGTACGAGCACTTCATCTGCGGCATCTTCTCTGATTGTCAACGTTTTTGAAGCTATTGAAAGGAGAGACTTAGCCATGCTGAAATTGTATGACTTAACCAAGGCTTTTGATCTAGTACCGCATGATATTCTGTTGAGGAAACTGAAGCACTATGGCTTGGACGCGACTTCTTGTAATTTCTTCAAATCCTATTTGGAGGGGTGGCACCAGGTCACTGTTCATAACGGCTCCTCATCAGAGGCTGTCCCTTATTATTTCAGTCCATGTGGAGTGAAACAAGTCTCGGTTTTGGGGCCTTGTTTGTTCATTATTTTCATTAATGATTTGGCTTTTCAATCTGTACATGGTGCTGAACTATTTCTTTTCGCGGACGATATCACATCTCTTATCACTTGATCTGATCCCGACCAGGCCGACGTAAATTCTGATAGATCTACATTCATTATTAAACGATGGTGTGAGTTAAATGCTTTGGTTCTCACGCAGGAGCAGACTTTCGGTCTTGGTGGTGGTTGTCATCAGAGAGTTGGTTTTCTGGCGTTGACTATTGACTACCGACTTTCATTGGCGGCTCATGTTGAGCATTCATTAGCTGAGTTGGCGTCTTGTAACTTTATGTTACGTCAATTGAAGTGCTCAGTTTCATTTGATATTATTAGAACTGTATACTTTGCCAGTTTCTTGAGCTGGCTTATTAATTATTGCATTCTCTTTTGGGGCAACTCCTCTCAGAGTGAGACAGTTTCTAAACAGCAGAAACGAGCAATTCGTGTTATTTTCGGACTCGGTGGTCGTGAGGGCTGTAGTGGCTTCTTTCGACGACTTGGTTCTTTGACTATGCCTGCCCTCTACGTGCGCCATTATTTGTTATACGTCAAAAAAAGTTTAACAAGTTTCACCAAGGGATCAGACATGCATACGTATAATACAAGGAGTCGAGAATTATTGTGTCCTCCTCCCGTAAGACTCTCCGCATCTATGACTGGGAATCCACTACAAGTTGGTCCGCGACTTTTTAATCACCTGCCTGACTCTATATCAAAATTGACTCCTTCGGCCTTCAAGAGAGCTACGAAAAAAAAAATATTAATTGCTGCGGAACTCTATACATTTTTTTTTTTTTTTTTTTTTTTTTTTTGAATTTTGACGATAGGACATTGTCACCCCTTAAGCTTGATTTTTTCTAAATTCAGTTTACCTATATTATAGCCATTAGTTGTTCTTTATGTCAGCAGCCGAAGAATTTTGATAAAAGTACTCGAGCTAGCTCCTAGTTATGATATGACCACACTGTGATAATTGTTGAGCATTGTTTTTTTTTTTTTTTTTTTTCTTCTTCTTCTTTTTCTTCTTCTTTTTAACTTAGATGTAGTGTAGATAATAATTGTTATTGATATTTTTTTATACGTCTTTGTTACTTCAAAAATCTTTTAACTGAATGAATGATTAATAGGTTGAGTAATTTATAGTGTGCTTGGCTGCGTGTATCTGTTTTGTTCGCTCGGTGGTTCGGTGGGGGGCACTCGGTCTGGCCCGGGGGCGGTCTCGCCTGGTACACCCTTCCTGATGCGATTTGCCCGTTGATCGTGTTTAAGGGTGCTCTTTCAGAAATGGATGAGCACGCTCAGGATGCCGCCATGGTGGGTCGGGTCCGGGCTCGGCCGGGGCGCCCCGGCCGGACCGCCGTTTTGGGCGGATGGATGTGTCTGGCCAGCATCTTTGCTTAGTGGTCTCGATTTCATTTTCATTTTTATCTGAGTTTTTTTTTTAATTATTATAACCGATATGTTTATTTAATTTCTAAGTGCTGACAATTGTCAAACAATTTTTCGTGACGACAAATAAACGAAATAAATAAATAAAGAAAAAAAAAAGTTGTCTAATCCCCCTCAAAATTTGTTGTTTTATGTTTCAAAATACGTAGAATCCAAAAATCGAATTTAAAAAAAAATCCATCGGTCCGCAGTACGCCGTTTGTTGTACCACGCATTTCCCTAAAACTACTAAACTAAAACTACTAACTTTATGCAATTCGGCTCAAAAATCATACGTTAGCCGAGGATGAGTCGGCACAACATCTGCATCCTGTTCGAAGTATGTACCCTAAAGGGTTATATCGGGCAATAAAGGCGTATAAAAGGAATATACGACCCCAGATGTACGTCAGATAATGTGAGTTTATTATACAGGCATTCGAAGCTCTCAGTGGAAAGAGCGTCTGACTTGGGGTGGTGCCGGCCAAACGACTAACACCCGGCAGGGGTTCGTATCCCAGCGGAGGTACATCTTTTTTTTAATTTTTTCTTCCTTGTCAGTTTCAAGGTTTTTTTTAAAGCATGGAACATGCTTAGACTAACTAGTGAAAAACGTTACGGGGAAGTGTCACAAAATTTTGGCATGGAGCATGCTTTAGCCTTGTACTAACTAGCGAAAAACGAGAAAGTAAGAAGCGACCAACGACAAAGTGAGAAAGTCCCTCCTGGAAGAAAATGGCTTAGCTCGAGGATTCCTGGTACCAACTACAGTCTCGTCATCTGATGCATCATTGTGGTTGGGGACCAACAACTCACAGTCTACGTTTTCTGCATCCTATCCCAGAACATCATTGTTTCGGAAGTTTTCAAGGCCAAAGTATTCCTCAGCATAAGTTTGGGAGTCCAAATTCCAGGCATCTATCACTCATTCTCTTCCTTACAAAATGTATGCATTATCTTCTCAAGTATATAATTGTCTACATTCTTATCTTCTTCACTATCATTTTCCTGATCCAACTTCGTGCTAAGTTTAGGGATCAGTATCAGAACGTCTGGAGTAAGTCTAAATAATGGGAATGTTTCAATTCCATTCATCCTCAATTTCACCACCGGAATTCACAAGTTGTGTTTTACGCTGCTGTTGTAAGACAGCTTGTACCAAACACTGACCATGTGAGAAGATGGGTTTTGGTTTACGTAACAAAGGCAAATGAAGGAAATTGGAGTCCCAATTGGAAAGATATTATGCTACATTTTCTTCGCTCTCAAAAACTCACTCCGTTCATCTGATTAGCGCTAAAATACCAATTTCTCATAATATGAGAAAGATGTCTAGCGTCATATAGAGCTTTCTCATAATATGATAAAATATTATTTTGGCACTAAACAGCTGAATAGAGTGAATGTTGACGAGTGAAGCTTGCGCTATGTAGCTCTCAAACCACTTTTGACTAGTAAGCCCAGCCCATTGTATCTTGTCTTCCAAAGCATGAATCGCTTGGGATTATATGACCGCATACGGTCTTTTCTGTTATACAACCGCAAAGCAATTCTCTATAGAAAGAGAAACGCTTGATACATGTTCTATTGTTCTAAAAACTGTTCCCCAATCATTTTTACGTCCACTGTGGTAAAATAGATCAGAATGCTGTGTATAGTTTGGTGGTCTGGATGCTCGCAAGCTCGCATCTAAAAAATACATTACATCAAGTAATCAATCCCTTCGTAAAATTCAGATTATTTGGACATATAGGTCAGAATGATGTGTATAGTTTGGTGGTCTGGATGCTCGCAAGCTCGCATCTCAAAAGTACATAACATCGAGTAGTCAATCCCTTAGTAAAAATACATGTTAGTTGGACATACAGGTCAGAATGAATGAATGGTAGAACAAATGAACGGAAAACGTCCTTTTTTTTAACAAGTACAAGTTTTCATTTTATGGATAATTTAATCAATTTAAAAAAAACGACTACCGTTGTTTCCATAGAAATTTTTTTTGAGGTTGCATAATAGAAAAGACCGTGCGCGGTCGCACAACGAAAGACCCGATCACTTCTGTAGAATGTAATTATACAAGAGAAAATTCACAGATCGTTTGGATGTAAAATAAAATCAGAATAATCAGTAAAACTTACCTTCCTCCTCCTCCGATCCATTGTGTTGGACTCATCAACATCAATAGCATCAACTTTTCAAATGCGGTAACGCTGCTTCGGGATGACCAAAATTCACTCCCAGATTTCTCAAAAAGAGGGTAAAAGTCTTCTTAATGAGTCTACACTTCCCGCGTTTTTTTTTTTTTTTTCTTTTTTTTCAAAAATCGTCAAAGTAAATTTTGCTTTTAAGCGACATTTGGGTTCTTAGGGGTTCGCATTCGTTTTATTCCATCACGTAAACTTATTGCACGAACTTCGTTCACTACAGCCCCTTGCAATGTTATCATATTATATCAAGGAACCAATTCAGCTAAGTACTACTGCATAGAGGAGCCAAATCAGCAGAGGGAATTTAGTACCTCTTCGACAGCACGGATCTCGATAGGAATAAGTATTTTTCTAATTATAAGTAAACCATCGAAGTGATAACATAAAGACAGACACGATAAAAAGGTAGTATAAACAATGTCAATATCAGGAAAGAATTTCTACGAACTTGTTGTTCCAGGCAAGCTCACCAACAACTGTTTTAAATACATGATAGAGGATGTTATTTTTATGTTTACACTATGGTTAAAGGTAAACTTGAATCCTTGTTTAATATTATAGCTACAATATTTCCAGTTGGAAGGAAAATTAAAATTAGTTAGTGTTTAATCAATATATAAAACCCAATTGCTGTTCGTTAGTCTCACTAAAACTCGAGAACGGCTGGACCGATTTGGCTAATTTTGGTCTTAAATTATTTGTGGAAGTCCAGAGAAGGTTTAAAAGGTGTAGTTATTGATCTTTTGTGATAGTGACACGGCAACCATAACGTTTCTATTATGCACTGGACAGAACGCTGAAAGATCTTCGAGACAACCAAAATATTTATGTTGAAAGGTGACCCGGCAACCATAACATTTGACAATTGACAACCAACTAATATGTCGATCCATCCTCTATGTCGATCGATACCTCAGAGAAGGTATAAAAGGTGTAGTTGTTGATCTTTTGTGATAGTGACACGGCAACCATAACATTTCTTTTCCGTTTCATACAATTTGTAGACTATTGGTACCATTTTCTCAATTTTTCTCTGTCTGTCCAAGGGCGTACGCAGGGGTGGGGCAACTGGGGCAGTTGCCCCAGTAGACTACCTACTCCCGAATTATCTCGTCACATCTCTGTACATTCCATATTTGGATTCACTAGTAAGTTCATTACAAGACCGATTTTCGGATGATAATGTAACAGCTTTAGGGGGATTGACACTTCATCCATCGAAGATGTTGGAAATGTCAAAGGAAGAACTCAAACTGACCCACTTTTGTAATTTTTATGGTCTGGATACCCTCATTGAAACTGAAGCTGAGCATACATTTTGGGTGAAAAAGGGTCTTACTACAGAAAAAAACGGACGGTAGACCTACGGTTCTACAGTCAGATCATTTAATAATGATTAATTTTACACATTATTAGTTCATTATGGTTACTTAGCAATATTAGTTTATAACTGAGCGTAATAAATCAGCTTTCTTTGACACAACAGAGGCTTAGGGATTATGAGATGCTGTGATAAAATGAGAGCATTCCAAAAAGTGGCTAACGATTTTCCTGCTATGAAAACTAAGGGAGTTACACTCCCCTAGTTACGCATTGGTTGTACGTGAAAATCAAGAAAACCCCACCTTGACGAAACAAATGGAAACGTCCTGTTAATCATTATCTTTATTTATAATTCCGAACGGTCTTTGAAATTGTGAAGAACTTCGCGGTCCGATTTCAGTGTTAGACGGCTCATTCGATTCAGCACGGCCCCAAGTTTGTTGTAAAAGTGTCGCCGTTCGTCTCTATACCCGCCTTGATCGTGTTCTAGGCGGTCCTTATCAACGAGAGTTGTTTATTAGGCTGTGGCGGTAACAACGGTTGCCATCAATTCATGGTCAGTAAGAAACGTAGTGTAGTTACTAACATCTAGGAGAGTTATTTCTGAGACTTTATAAATATATAATTCCGAACGGTCTTTATATATAATTCTGAATCAGCAAGGCCCCAAGTTTGTTGCAAAAGTGTCAGTAAATAAGAAACGTAGTGATGGGGTCTTTTCTGATCAGCTGAGTGAGCTAAGTTCTTTCCTGTTCACTGTAGGAAGTTGAAATTTGATAGGAAGACTCTCTGGGACATTAAGAGACGAGTGTAGTGATGGGGTCTTTTCTGAACAGCTGAGTGGCGAGAACCACCTCAACTGGTGGTATATATTTTATTACATTACTTACATTTTGATCGTTATTTCCTCTTTTTTAATAATTTATTAACATCGCCTTAGCTTTGCACCAGTTCACATAACGCCGCAAATAGGTAGAACTTATATCGTTACTATAATGTACTGGGTTCCTGTTACGTACTACTGTTATGCGGACTAGATTAGGGCTTTCCAAGCCCTAACAGGCCTCTAGTTGAATAATAAAATTGAATGAATTGAATTTGATCAATGTCCTGCAAGAGACTAAGGGGTTTTACCCCCAAGTGAAATCGGCGCTAAACGTTCTCGCACAGCTGTGCACAACGTGCACAATTGAAAGGTCATTCAGCTCGTTGAGAAGGGTTAAAAACATGGTTGAGGTCAAAAATTTCAGAAGCCCGTTTTAACGGACTATGCCTATTGAATTTACACAGAAAGTTGGTCCATGAGAAGGAAAATTTGTTGTGTTGAAGTTGTCACCTATGGTGGTGTTTTAGGGAAAGGGAGGGGGGGTTATCTTTGTCATCATTGAACAAACCTGTGCAACTCACGGGTGAACCAGCTTGTAGACAATATTACTATAGAGTAGCCATACTCAACCTGCGGCCCGCGGGCCGCAAGCGGCCCACCAAGCTTTTCTGTGTGGCCCTCATAAGCTAGGGTCACTTTATGTCCGATAGAATGAAATTTACCTACCTATACCCGTTTCCTCCTCTATTTAGTCATTTTATAATTCTTCTGTTTTCGGTTCTGTTTCACTCCTATTTTAGCTTTCCGAACTGACTCCATTCATTTTTGACGAAATAAATAACAAAGATAACCCACGTTAAAAGCGGAGACACTGATCACACATAGTTAAAAGCCTGTCACAATATCAAAAATCTCATTAATTTTGTATTACTATGGTTTTTGTAGTATTGATTTTGTAAATATACTTCTTTTTTTAAATGTATTTTACAGTTCTATTGTACCTTGGCTAAGGTATTCGTATTACAAAGATTTGTAATACCTGCTTTGTGAACTATGGCCCGCTTCAACTACGGAACATACAGATGTGGCCCGTGAGACAAAAAGGTTGAGTAAGGCTGGTATAGAGTGTGGTTTCAAGGTTCTACATCAGCACGATAATTTATTCGTTCAATCATTCGCTATGTCATTTATTCTGTCGATCAATCATTCGTAATTCACTGGTTCACGCACTTACCTTTGTGCATCCCGGTGAACTTGTCCTTGAGAATGGTGAACTCGTGAACCGCCCCGAACTCCTCGAACATCGGCCTCAGGTGCTCCTCGCTGAGATGACGCGGGATCTGACCGACGAACAGCTTGACGCCGGACGTCCCCGTCGTCGACGACGGGTCCGGGGACGACGCGTCGGTGACGTCACTGCTTCCAGCGCTGCTGTAACAGCTGGACACGCTGCTCAGGTGCAACAGCTGCCCGGGCGTCGCCGGGATCACCATGTTGTCTTCTTCAGGCTCCTTCAGCTCACCTAAAGACCACAGGCCATCTTTGTAACGTCCAAAAGACGATTTAACGACGCAGTCCAACATCAAAACTGTCTTTGACGTCGCTCGTTCCTCCTAAAATCCTTCTGTTACAGTATCTCCACCTTCAATTTTCCTTGAAATGTCTCTTCAATTTTCAACTATAAACCTAAAATATCCAATTTATAAATTCTATACATTTCAAACTATACAATAAATGTTCCTAAAATTATGAATGGGTATATCTACCATGTGAAGAACAGCAGTCAACCATCAAAAGATGGCACTAACCTGATCATATAACTAAACTAAAGTATTTTGTGTCTAATCGAATCGTTAAAAGCTTTGGTTTTCAAACGTTGCTCCTCACAAAATTAATTTTCAGCTCCGCTTTCGAAAAACTTGTTTACATTACGTTTAGATTCAAATGTACCAAAATTATGATCTCAAAACTTTCAAGTTTCCTTTTATAACCTTCCAATATATTTTTTCAACCTGTAACTCCTATACCCAACTCATATTTTTAACTTATGAATTATTTTGGTTGTGGAACAAATTTGATGGTGAAGTTGAATTTTTCGGGAGCTACTTATTGTTTTTATGTGTGTGTAAATATATGTGTTGAAACAGGTGTATTTTGAGCAGAGTTGGGGATCTTTAAACGAAATTAGAACGAAATGTTGACCCTAAAAGTAATGGAAATGGATAAGAGTGATTATTATTACTAATTTTCCACTATTTATTTATTTTTTACTCTAATTTATTTATTTATTTTATTGCAGTAATATTCAAGATATATGCAAACAACAATACAATGCAATGACACCGAAAAGCCATGTATCACAGCTGTGTTCGGTGCCAGTCTGACAGTGTTGGACATAATCTTATCGCCGAATACGAATATTATTGTAATCGCGATAATTATTCGTTGATTCTGGGTCAACTGCTATTATATTCGTATTCGTGTAATCATATTCGTCCGTCGGCGATTACACGAATACAACCCATCTCAATCAAACCCGTCATCAATTTCAATAGGGCGTCCCTCCTATAATATGCGAAGCTTTGCTAATATTACCTACCTTCAGAGGGACGTCCTATTGAAATAGATTTGAGACAAATAGGCTGGGCTCCAATCGTTGAATTCTTCTTATAGGAGGGACGCAAGGCTTTTCATATTATAGGAGGGACGCCCTATTGAAATTGATGACCGTGACGCATTTTTATGGGTTGTATTCGTGTAATCGCCGACAGACGAATACGATTACACGAATACGAATATAATTGCAGTTGACTCAGAATCAACGAATAATTATCGCGATTACAATCGTATTCGTGATCGTATTCGCCCAACACTGCTTCAAACCTAATGAAGATTGAGCAAGTGATGTGTGTTGCGAGGATCCCGCTCATATTTGCAACGCGCACAGGGATTTAATTGAATTCGCATTTATTCAAATGCAGTGAATATCACGTTGGGACATCAGGAAACGCATTTAACGTAAACGGTTTATTGAAGGATACAAGCATGTGGTAATGAATTAAGAGCATAACACACTCAGACACCTGGGTACTTAAACGAAGTTGAAGAAATACATGAAACATGTAACTAGCACTAATTTTGGCCTAAAGTTCGTTTTTGTTCTTTTGCTAAAGGCCTATTGCAAGTATAAATAACAGAGAAGATAGGCGTTAAAGAAGTAAGATTTGCACATGTTAGCATGTGTGTACATGAAAGACACCGCCTTCTGCTGGCCAGTAACTTTTCTTCCTCGAAAGTTGACATATTAATCTAACTGTCCTGTAAATTGCATTACCGGAGTTGTAGAAGATGAAATTCTGCATCGAATGATACCACCGCCAACTACTGTCTAACTCATTGCCTCGATTTTAAGCAATTTTTCAAAGTTTCTAAAACCTACCCCTCGCTTTTTGAGGATTTCCATGAGTAGGTCACGAAAACAAGCAAAAAATAGAGGAAAGGGGTTAGAGAGCGGTTTCACTTGATGCAGAATTTCATCTTCTACAACTTTTTTCCTGTACGAAAAAAATTATAGGTCAGTTGCAATGTTCAAAAAGTGAGAAAAAAGGTCAAAAATCGATTTTTTTGGATCGAAGAAGCTATTTTTGGTATAGGGACAATCGTATTCGTATTCGACGATAAGATTATGTTGATGTGGTTAAGGTGAGTTTTCACCTAATGGCTGCATTGTTGAATGAAGTAGTGTAGGTGTTTTTCTTTTTTAGGAATGACGGTTGACAGCCTGTTTTATGATTGGTTTATTGCAACGTTTCTGCGCCTCCAACTTTTTTTTTTTTTTTTAATATTGCATTTATTAAATAATAATATTAAAAAAATTACATAATTAGAGAAAAAACATACATGCAATGCTACACTCTTCATTTGAGTCAAACTCGTGCTGGAAGAGGGAGCGTCAAAACGAAAAATATAATTCTCTTCTAAAGAGCCATATAGTATTTATACCTAATATCTACATGAGAAAATTATTCAAATCTTGTACATATTTACAAGAACATAGAATAAGTACAACATTACTGAAGTGCATAATATGTTTTAATATTTTTCTTAAAAACATTTAAATTGACCGCGGAGCTTCTCAATTTTGATGGCAGGCTATTAAAGAAAGTAGCCCCTTGAAAGAGGTAGAATCTTTGAGCCGATACGGTGTTACAGCGCGGTGTGAGCAAAGTAATTTTGTCGCCACACCTGTTAGCTGTATGTAATCTGACAATTTTATTTGCTAAGAACATTTTGTATGTATATATCGTTGTGGTTTGTTTGTACAATCTGTGAAAATCAAGGACTTTAAATAAGTTGAAAAGTGAAGCTGTTGCAAAAAGTCTGGGTTTTTTTAGAAGAGTTTTGATGAGGGCCTTTTGGGTGATTATAAGCGGTTGTAATTTCGTTTTATATGTTGATCCCCAAGCAACTATTCCATATATGAGTAGGGATTGTATGAGTGCGATGTAGATTTGCTTCTTTAGGCCAAGAGACATAAAGTTACGAATCTCCCGAAATACTGGAAAGAATTTCCGAAGTTTATTATTAAGATAGTTGATGTGGTGGTCAAAATTTAAACACGAATCGATAAATATTCCAAGATATTTAGTTTCGTTCACTTGTGTTATAAAAGGGCAGTTACATTGTGGTTTATTCATACTTTAAATGGTGAGACCCTGGCCATGCTTAAATTTTAGAGAGTTGTTAAAATGTACATATCGTAATAAATTGAAGAGACAATAAGGAAAGATTTGGGTGGAGCAGTGAACAGCTGCGTAGAGGTTGACACCTGTTAGACGGGTGAATCAGCCGATCTCGTGAGTCACTTTTTTTATCTTTTTATTCACGCGCGCACTTGCTCACACTTGTACTGCACTAAATCAGTAGGAGAGAAATCACTGGGGATTCGTCACTAGGGGGTGTTTTTTTTTTTAAACGCGGGTGACGCGATGGAAAAATCCGGAAATTTTTAAGGAGCCGAAAATGACGTGGAGAGGGGGAGAAATACGAAGGGAGAAATACGAAGAAGGACGAAGTCACGCGGAAATCACAAGGAAACGCGGGCTCAGACGCGGACCGAGACGGTTTGCAAGTCCGTAGACAACACAACATACGTGAAATTGATGTGGTGTGAGCAACGAAAGTTCCACCCCCTAGCCGGCGTTGGTTTCGCCAGCCCCACCAAGCCGCCCCCCAGTTTGGGTTTGCAACCCCCCCACTTCGCCCCCGGGGGCGGCCATTCACCGTCTACTACTCGTCCCGAAAACATTTTCGCCACGTGAAACTCACGTGCCTTCCCCAACGACGCTAGCCGATTAAACCGGTTTCGGTCTAAACACGGAAAAACGTCTCGGTCGACCACTTTCCCCAGTACACCCCGATTTTCCTTATAATTTTATTTAATTCATTTTAAAATTCTTGGTAAAAGTTGTGTTCTGTTTTGCTCCTGTAGGGGAAGAGAAGCGATGACTCAAAAACGAATCGGATCGATAACAAAATCAACCTGCCTCATCTTCCCTCGGGCGAGAGCGAGAGATCCGTCTGATCTGCCGGGGGTTCATTACTCAAGAGCCCCGCTGTCACTTTAACCCTCAGAAAGGCTCACGCCCCGTTTTAACGAATTTCCGTATAACATGAAGCTATTAGGATGGCCCTAAAAGTATTTTAACTTACCTTTAAAGGGTTTAAAGGAACCATTTACCTTTAAAGGGTTAAAAGGAACTCAGCAGTTCAATGGTACTAATAAACCATCATTTGGATCGGTAGTTATAGGAAAATCATTATACATTTATCGCAACTAAGAGAACTTGTTGATTGATTGTTCCTTTTCAAAAATTTCACGGAAATTTTTGCAAAACACCCAGCCAAAAAATATGAGTGCGTTTGTAAAATGAAATTAATTAAACGTCTTAGCTGCTAAGGCTATAGAGTAGAATATACTCTTCAAAACGGGCAACAACATGACCGTTTCGAATCACCTTCAAAAATACACTTTTACTAAACAATTCATTTCAAATCACCCGACTACTATAGCGTCGATTTGGAACTGGGAGCGGGAAGTTAACTAGTTAGAGAACACACAGTAAAAAACTTAAATTGTCAACTCAACCCATATCGGAGACACAACCCTAAGCGTTTTTGTATAACATGAAGCTATTAGGTTGGCTCCAAAAGTATTTTAACTCTCCTTTAAAGGGTTAAAAGGAACTAAGGTACCTAATTGTTTTGAAAAATTGATAATTTTTCGTTAAGATATCGATTATATTCCCTTTGCAAGAGTGGGAAGGCGCTTTCATAAGGCAAGTTACCTTGAATGCTTTAGTGCCTTTTCAGGGATTTTTCAAGGTTTTCATAACTTACCCACCTAACGATGCAAATCCTCAACAAGTGAGTGGTAATGGTAAGTAACAAAAACTTTGAAAAATCTCCGAAAATCGAGGGAAAGAATTAGAAATTTAAGTAGTACAATGGCGGCGGTCTCATTCGATAGAAATTTGTTAATTCAGAATTCTTTCTTCTGCAACATCCTTTCTTTTGAAGAAAAAAGTTTTCAGAATCAATTCTATCGACATATATATACATATAAAAAAGCGTTAAAGAAGAAAAGCTGTTTTTATAAGAAAAAAATTTAGTCAGTTCCAAAGGTCAAAAGGTGAGAAAAATTGACAAAAATCGATTTCTGGGGTCGAAGGAGCTATTTTAGGTAAAGGGGCAGGGAATGTATTAGGAATCAGCGCGCAATGTCCTACTTATAAGAATATCTCATATAATAATTTTGTCCAGCTGAAATCTGTTTCTGGCCTATTTTGCGCCGTTTGTAAAATTTTGTATCTTCAGTTCAATGTACGAACTAAATCACTCGGGACGAACATGTGGAAACTCATTTCAAAACGGAAGTTAGTGAAAAAACGATGTCCATTTCCACAAAAAAATTACAATGTTACAATTTTGTTACAAAGTTTAATCAATTTCGACGGTTAGGCCATCATCAGTAACAAACAGTAACTGAACACACATTAGAAAGGACATAGCTTATTTAGTCATAGGTTAAGGGAAATTGGATCCCATTATCCGCCCCTTTCCTTTCTCTTGAACAATAGGATTCAATATCCTTTCACCTGTGAATATATATCTATAAGCTTTGTCCTTTCCAATGTGTGTTCAGTTATTGTTTCTTACTGATGATAGCATAACCATTGAAATCGATTTAATATTATAACTCGTGGAAATAGACAACATTTTTTCACTAACTTCCGTTCAGTTCTAGCACTCTCAGAAACTCACGAAAAACTTCAGCAGTCGTGGTTCCAGACATCACAATTTTTGTATGGAACAAGCTGTACGTTATTGAGAGCAACTAGAGGTTTTGCGTCTTCTTATTGCAGCAACAGTCACCACTGCTATAGTTTCGGCCCTTTGACATAGAGCTTCGACTCATATGCAGATTAAACATTGATTCGTAAATGAAAATTACGTTTTTTCCCCTTTTGCTGGAATAGATTCATTAAAAGTACCTGCGCACTACCCCCTGAACTGAATCGTGGTCTCACTATTTATTCGTTCAGGTTCTATAGATGAATTTTTACGTTTTATTTTCAAATTACTTGGGCCATAACCCATTGTAGAATCACTTACTTCTATATTCTGTTCTGAAAGATTGTTCTTTACCCCGCAACAATTTATGCCAGGGTCCATTTCGACAATTGCTGCAATTGCTGCCAGTACACCGAGTGATGGCAGTTTTGGCTTATCACCTCGTGGTCTGTTTTGCGGGAGTTCATCATCGCCCCTTCTGTAACCGCGAAGGACGTTTTTTCCGGTGTTCACGTTTAAACCTAATTTAGCAGACTCTTCCTTCACAGTATAAAGTTCTTCAAACAATCTAAGAAAGAATTTAGTTGAAGTTGTGTTCCTAATAACAGCAGGCGAGTCATTGGGTTGAGTTGACAATGAGTCCCCCCAGAACAAGTGACATATTTATTCTCCTCTCCCTACTATTGGCGTGGGTTTCCAAGTTCTTTGAATTCAATTTTTCCTACAATCTTGATCGATCTTCTCCATTAGTTCTAGATTATTTTACAAAATGATGTTTACAACAAACCATTGATTCTATATATCTGGTATTTCAACTAAGTATACTCGGCAACGTATTCTTTTCATTCATGTGGTTGTTTATGAATTCTATGCTCATAGTCCGTTGTTTTCATTGTTTTGTCATACAATCTTTGTTTAGCCAATAGTGTCCTCAATGAATAATATTCCATTAAATTCTACATATACATACTAGAACACTTTTGCATATCATTCCTTGAAAGAATGTATCCCGAACAATTTAAAGTATTATCATTCAATAATGATTAGCAGGACGCGCCCATTTGGTTTCCGATCGTCATTACACCGAACATCACCTTAATTCTATCCTGTTCACCTAAAGAAGTTGAAATTCGATCGGGTGACTCTCTGGGACATAAGGAGACGATTGAAATTATGGTCACTTTCCTAATCAGCTGAGTGCGCTAAATTCTCTCCTGTTTACCCAAGGAAGTCTAAATTCGATTGAGCGACGCTCTTTGGGACATTAACAGAAAATTGAAATTATGGTATCTTTTCTCATCAGCTGAGTAATCGATTGTTGTACCATGAAGGAATCATCATATCGACTAGTTTCTGGTAGGGATTTGATTAGTTTAATTTCCTATTGCAAAGATCCGGTAATAGGAATAATGAACCGAAATCACTGCAGATTGTTTAAACCAGTCAATATTATCATTAAATTAATCTTGATAACATTAGAAACGGAGTCTCGCGACCGTCTCACGACACTAATAATCCTTATATGATAAACAATGGATCATCAAAGTAAAAATACTATCAAATTTAAGAAATATCGGATTGTTGACCATTGCGGAGACATTTGCCCTATTCAATGGGTGATCATCGTTTATTGGTCGTTTCTGCTTATATTACCCCGGAAACGTCTATGAAAGATCTCAAAGCTTTTCTCTTAACAAATCTTTTGATCTACTTCCCTCGAATGGCCGAAATATACCAAGAATTTGACGAGGAGAGGGGAAACAGATTTAGTCATTTATCCGGCAATTCCCTTGATATTTAGCGGATATTTTAGTTTAGATGTCAAAAATCAAAAAACAGACTTTTCAAGTTTTCTGCAAAAAAACGCTTCGACAAGTCTCTGAAAAGCGACTATCGTCTTCCAACGACTCGTAACCATGGTAAACATGGTATTTACTCGTCGTATAGAGTCGTTGGTTTCAATTACGTCTCTTACATCAGTCATCATCGACCAACTTTATCTCGATATTCCAACTACAACGACTCTTTTAGCAAATTTTTGTGGAGAATGTCATATCTCTACTCAAGTCAAGGTTATACGTACTCTTCGTGCAACCCGGGTACGTTCTGGGTGAACAGAGGGTGGCAATTAGGGAAAAGGCTCGTGCCAAAGGGTCCCCCGACCCTATTTTCGTCGTCTCACAGTTATGAATACCAACCGCGATGAGCCGAATAACCTAGGGGGTACAGGGCAGGCCCTCAGGAGCCCTCTAGGCAGGGGCTTCGGTCATCCTCTCCCTTTGCTTCTTCCTCATTTTCCTATCCCTTCTCCTCATCCACTGCCCCAGCAAATGCCCACCAGTATGCCCACTGTGAGAGAGCCTTCAGTTCCAAGTGTGGCCTCAGTGCCCATGTCTGGTAGAAGCATCCTGTACAGGCCAACGCAGCGATAGATATAGAACGAGAGTGGCCCAGGTATGTTTATGAGGATTTGTGGCGAATGGCAGCAGAGCAGGCAGAGGCTGTGCGTAATGCGGTACGAAATATTAATGTTTTCTTGCAAGCACGTTTTCCCATGTGCACGCTTTCTGCCATTCAATCTCCTGAGGCCCCACTATGAGCAGCTTGACCAGGATGCAATTGTGATCCGGTTCAAGCTCTAAGGGAAGGGGAAAATGAAGCTAAATTACTTTAGGGACTAGACACGAAAGTTATCGTGACTAAAGGGGGATGTTACCGGGCGGCCACTATAGTGTAGAAAAATATTACCACTGAAGGTGGGAGTATGTGGCCAAAAAATAGCTGATTGAGGGGTGGGCTACCACGAGAACGCTTGAATGGACCTACATGGGACATATACGCGAGGATGAGATGAATTGCCAAATAAATCACTATCTTCAACTCAACCTGACCACTGTGTCGATAAGGAGACACGTTGTCATAAATAAGACGTAGCAGTCCCTATCAAACAAGAAATGTTAGGGATTTTGGAAGGTTAAGGAAATGAAGTTAATGGGAGACACGAAATGACTGTAGTTTCGTGGCTTAGGTAACTAGGGAAATGGTGACTGAGGAACCGTACAAGAAATAAGGTCACAGAACATTCAAAGGAAACAATGTCTTTACTTACCGTGGGAATTCTGGTAGATTCCACAGCATCTCCAGAAGGTCACTGTGACTATTAGATGGAAAACGTGTCTCAAGGAGTTACTCGTGAGGGGTGAGTTAAAGACTTGAATATTACAATACTGTTACAGAAGGTAACTAGCCAATAAAATGTATGTTAGAACCTAATAGTGTCCCTAAACTGCGTGACAACTGTAAGAGGGAGTCAGGGTAGTCTGAAATGAACGTAGAGTCACTTGGTTAAGGACATTTATTCTTTAGCAGATATCAAACTTACTAGGGGTCACTTTGTGACTCTGAACAAAACATGACTTTCTTGATATTACTTCAATTAATAATGACTCGATGATATAAGAATCACTACAGCTGTTACTGACAAGGTTACACCGAAAAGTGACTTTACAATTACTGCTCTGAATGAAAATGATCACTTATTCATGCCTTTGTACGATAAAAGTGACTTTGTCATTCAATGCTAAAGAAAACCTGCCTTTACACATGTGATGTTCAATATGATGCTAACATACTAGAATATTAGGTGTTACTATTGAAACATGACCAAAACAATGACTGATTGACAAGACATGACTGCTTTCATAAGAACGTGGCTTTTTAATAGAATCTTGCCTTTCTGGCGTAAAATAATGCCTTTCAATGCAAACAAGATATTAGAAAGTATAAGAGTAATGGCTGCTGTCAAAAAGTGACTTATCAATGAAAACATGCCTTTCTGGCAAAATAGTGTCTCAACACAAAAAACAAGAAATAGAATTATGCAAAAAATGATTGCTCTTTTCAATAAAAAGGCTTCTTAGCCTAAAACATGACTTTTGTACATATATACTGGCTCTCTCATTAAACGTGCCTGCAAGCAGAAAAGAATGACTTTGAACAAAATACAAGAAGTGATGACGTTGTCGATCCTAGTTGCTCAGATGCATGGGCAACCAATACAGAAACTTTTGTGACTATCCCACTAAGAGCGTGACTATATTGTGATGAACGTGTCTACTGACATGAAGGTGAACAGAATGACTTTTATGAACTTGGCATTTTCGATCCTAGTCGCTCGAAAGCATCAATAACTCACGTAGACACTATAGTGGCTGGTTACATAAGAAAACATGCCCACGTGGAGAGATGAAGATGATATGTGGGTCTTTAAAATGACTATTATGAACTTGGCATTATCGATCCTAGTCGCTCGAAATCATCAATAACTAACGTAGACACTATAGTGGCTGGTTACACAAGAAAACATACCCACGTGGAGATGAGGGAATGAATGTGAAGAATGACTGATGATACGTGGGTCTTTAAAATGATTCAAACTCGTCACACGTGACTGGGGGTTCAAAGATTGACTCCACGCCTTAGATACCTGGGGCTTACAGGGCATCCAAACGAATCATGGGACTACGAAATACGCACAACTTGACTGGGGGTGAGCTTAAAGATGACTGAAGGAAGTGGGAGCTGTTTGACGGGAAAATGGCCTCTTTCTCACCATTCCTTCTCTAGGTGTGATGGTGGGACCTGTCAACATCAAAATTGTGTTTGGGTTTCCAAGATGGAAACCTGTGAGTTTGCAGTCAGTTCATGATTTTGGCGGCATTTCGGGCAACTGCGACATCTGGGCGTTATAGACAGAGGGAGGGAGGATTTTTCCCACCTGTGGCACTGGCAGCGTTCTTGGTCCCATAGGGGCCAGCCTACACAATCCTGGCAAATAGCCAAGGGGCCTCATCCGGAACCTCTGGTCTTCTTGAGAACTTGAAGACTGAAGTATTGAGGCTCTGGGAGCAGGTAGGCAGTATTGGAGATATGAGAGCGCCTACTTGCAGGAACTGGCGAGGCGGGCTGTTGAGGAGTCTGATGGCTTGGAAGATGAGGTATATGTATTTAGAATCTTCCCACAGGATGAGAAAGCGACCGTGGCGAGGCATCAGGGATGGGATTCTCCTGCTTTGGTGCCCCATGGAGGTCGCGGAGCTAAACAAGCCAGGAGATTGTGGAGGAAGTATCTGGCGGTGGTACTGAAGGGAGCTGGGGATGGACAAGTTCCACCCCCTCTCCAGGGGTTTATGAAATTTTGGGAGCCACTCTTGAGTGCTCCCAGCCACAACCCTTCGTGAGCCGATGGTACCCCAAGCTTCCACTAGGGATTCCTTAAGAAGCATTATGTGCACGCCGGTGCTTCATGCTGAGGCGCATAAGTGCCGTGTCAAAAACTTCACGTCTGCTGGACCTGATGGTATTTCTGCCTGACGCTGGAATTAAGCCCCTAAGACCATCCTCAACCTGTCTGGCATCTCGCTTCCAAATGGTGTGTGTGTGTGTCATTCCAGGCGATAACTCTCCTTAGGATTGAGATAAAAATCTTGTTGTTGCGACAAAAAATCTAGCTTTACAAATGGCCAGTACTTTTTGAGCACATTAAATTGGTTACATTTCAAAAATTTGCTCAAAAAAACACTGAAAATGGCTAATAACGGCCAAAATTGTTAAATTTTTTATTTTCAGCAGGATTTTACTTTAAAAAATAATTAACAACTAGGACATTAGAAAATTTTTGCATAAATTATGCTGAAAACGTACTTAAATTTCATTAATATTTGCTGAAATTAAAACTGCAAAAAAATCTGAAAATCCAAAATCTTTTTTGAATTGCCGAATTTTATTTGGTATGATTTTTTTCTTTGTAATAAAATTGGTTCCTTACAATTTCTTTGTAGTCATATTGCGCAAATCGCAATCGAATTTTAACTTGTTGTGATAAAATTGGTACTCGTAATTTAAGAAAATGCCCTCATACGATCATACTGCATGACTAGAACTTTCAGATTGACTCAGAACGTAGAACTTCGATGATAAATTTTTGTTACGGTACGAACGTACTTATTCATTATTGAATTATACAACTGGAGACGAGATCGCGTCTCCTGTGTGTTTTTTCGTTCCGAGTATTATGTAGGAGCGAAGTGCTCAGTGTCAGATCCGAAACGTATGCTCACGCCCAGAATTTTTTTATTTAGGCCTAACGCTGCCGCTGCTCTCGCTTTATCATGGTAATTTCAGCGCAGTTTCCTCTTTTTACCATCAAAATCTGGAAAATATCTCACTTCTCTATTCCCTCTAACCCTCCCCTCATCATTATTTCCCTCGCCCCAGCACTGATTGCTCAAAGAGGAACCAGAGGCAAAGATGCGACGTCGCGCTGTCGGCCCTCTGCCTTCCGAGTGGCTACGTTCTTTTGAACTCCTCCAATTTGCCTTATTATTCGCGCAGGGAGAAAGGATGTTATAGAGCAGCAGGTTAAGGGGGAGAGAGGGTGCAATTACCATAAAATAGAAATAAAATATACCACTGATTTCAAAGAACACGTGAATAGATGGAAAATTTCTTTTGAATGAAGTTGATGTTGAAAATGTTCCACGTAAGTGTGGAAGTAACGTGAATTACTATCCCAATGCACCCAAGGGCTAAGCGAGCGTTATGTATCCGGACTAATTTTTAGGACAGGTGCGGTAAACTAAGTTAACGCCTTATTTACCGTCACAAAAAAAGTTTACCAATGGTCAGACATGCAATATATAATTTAACATGATAATATAACAGAATACAAGTCAGTAATATATATAGAGAGGTTCAGACATAGATTAAAACGTCTGCCAAGTTGGGTGGGCAGTATAGCTTGCTCACTTATCGTATAATGGACGACTGGACGTATAGGATTAGTTAAAAGGACAAATTATGACCAAAGGTTCTGATGACGTTATTAGGATTTCATGATTTCGAAGTTTCACTCGTGTCAAACAACTTTAGTTTTGCGCATGCGCAATAGTTAATACTCAACCAATCGCGATTAGTTTCATAGGGCATTTTCTTTAAGCTAAAATCTAAGCACCTAACGAGTTTGAAAGAAGGCGGATCAATTAATCGTGAAAAATCGACGTTATGTGAAACTCAAGTTTGCGCAGTCACCTACTCCATTATTGATCCAACGGTAATGAAATTCATAGAGATCCATCTAAGAGCTAACCCATATAATTAATGCCTGAATATTTCATCAATATATATCGGTATATATACTCGGCGCTTCGCGCCTCGCCGGGGGGCTTCGCCCCCTGGACCCCCTTAATCTATACTCGGCGCTTCGCGCCTCGCCTGATCTTTTCTCTTTTCTACTGCGTAGAAAACGAGGATAATTTGCTATGCAATCGTTAGCCTAACTCAACTTAGTTTTGGAATGTAGCCAGGTACGTAAGGAGAGGGAAATTGGTAGCTTGAAATGTGAACATTTATCACATAAATCAAGCGCTTTCCAACGAGTGGCGAACGATCTTGGTCGGAGAACATTATTAAAATAATTTTAAATTCAATGCTACACATTCTTTGTCACAACAAACATTTTGTGATTTATTTCCTAAAAAAGGGTTTTAGTTCAAACAATAAATTTTTTGATAAGCTTTTATTTTCACAATAGATACAATAGATAGATTTACACCTGTAAATTTATAGGTGATAGAGTGCAAACCGAATTGTGATAGACCTCCGTATGCACGGCCAACACTAAGAACCGTGTGGCCTCCCACCTCCGTTTCCGACACTTGGACATGTTGCGGAGAGGGTGCGGTGCGGACTCGGTGCGGATATGTGTGTCCCGGCCTACACTACCTGTCTACATCACCAAGCCCGTACACGTGGGTCCGTGCAACGCACGGGTAACCGGCTAGTATGCATAGAAGTCTCGAAGTTTCTCGCGTTACTAGTTTTAGTTTGACGCACACGAAGTAGTCATTACTCACCAATCAGGATAAAATTCAAGGGCCACATCTTTGAATCGTATACCCAACCCAACCACCTTCCGACTTTGAACTAAATCGGGCCGACAGATCCTTTGGAACTAACTTTATAATGAGTTTGCGAATACGCACTCGCCAATATTGCCGATGTTGATGAAATTCATAGGCAATCATCTAGGAGCTAACCCGCAGACAATTCAATCGAAATCGGATTAAAACTTGGACAGTCTTGGGCGTGACAACCAATTGGCACAGGCACACAGACAGAAAAATACGGAACCGAAATCGACCAGCAAGCTCTGAAACGCAAAGAACGAATGGGAAAGGACGGATTTTTGACATTTTGTGTCTTTACTTTGGCACATAAACGAAAAAAGCGTTAACAAAAAGCGTTAAAAAAAAGCGTCACGGTTGGTTTTCTGATGATTTCCGCTTACAACCGAGTCATTGCTAGGAAAATACTTCGTCGTTTTTCATCCCACAAAATTCGTTTACCATTCGTTCGAAAGCTCCCGATTTATTGAGATGAGGGGCTCTTGAAGCTAATTTCTATGCTTTACACTCTAGAAGCTGTAATTTCGTAGGTAGCCTCTTTAGGACATTTACTTGACGATGTCTAGGGTCCGGATCACCTGAGTGGCTTTTAGAGCTTGCATGCGAGTCTGCAACTAAAGATATAAAATGTCCCATTGTGTTGTAGACTCGTATGCAAGCATTTTCAATCTTTATCTTGAAAAAAAGAAAAAAATAAGATATCTTTTCTTTTTAACTAAGCTTCCCCTACATATAACTTTAGTTACGTTAAAGTTAGCCATTTCTCATCAAGTCAAAGGCCTGTTATGGCCTGGACGGCGGACGGACATTGCAGTTTTGGATTCTACACACCTTGAAACGTGAATTGACAAAGTTTGAAAGAAAATATAAAATGTGTTTCCCTATACAATAAATTACAAAGGCTTATTATTGGAAATAATAAACCACAATGAGTTGAGGTTTTTGTTGAACGCTGTAACACAGCCACCGACAGTTACAACGAAACTAAAAGGAAGATCGGTCTCAAGATTCGAAGTTAAGTATCATTAGACAGAGTAGGATCTGTCGAGGAGAACCGTCAAGACAGCTTCCAACCCACAACAGTCCAGATAAAAATCCTTGTCCCTCAGACTGCGCCACGGTGAATAACATGTTTATAGCTCCTCTCTTTATGGGCCGAAGTTTTTACAGACAAGGGGCCAGAAAACCGGTAGAATGGTTTAGGAGCGTCGGATGGTTAGCCAGTTCCCCGGGATAGGGCCCCCGTTTACGACCCCATAGGGAAACTTGGAAAAGGTCTTCACACGACGCCAACGAAGAAAACCAAGGATGGAATGGCCAAACCATCAACACTTTGTAATGTCCCCGATACTAAACTCCGCTCCTTGAACAACTTCTTCCTCGATTCCTGCCGAGCAAGCTTCAACGGGGTTCAGATCTGCGGGGCATCATTTTACTGCGGGAAACGGCGGCTTGGGATTGTTTTTCGATCGAAACACGTTGTTTAGAAGTATGAACACTTGCGAGCATTGAAATTGATGGTGAGGGAGTTAATGATGATGTTTCTACGTGAACTCTCAGTCTTCTGGTGAAGCCAACAATGTGTGCAGTGTTTGAACCACAATATTACCAAAACTCAAAGAATGTATTCCCAGCTAATTTGAAACAGAAAGACCCCCATTCGAAAAACTATTGTTTTAGGAGTCGTCAGATCATTTAGAATACACGTTTAAGACATATTATATTCGGAGTACCAATATACATCTGTGTTCCATCTGTATTATAACATTTATTTTTGGGCTTGGAATCATTCAGAAATGTGCCTCATCATGAAATGAAAACTGTAACGCCAAACGGAAGAACAAAAGATACTTAGGCCTACTTCTTGTTAACTATGTATGTGTTTATGATTACGAACAGTCTTTATGAAAAAATTAGTAATAATTTGTAATAACTAGTGATTATGTTTTCTACCTTATGACTTCCTTAGGGTCACTATAAAATCAAAAAAATTGTTAAAAACGTATTTAATGGCCCAAAAAAATTCTTACTAAATAATATTCAGTGATTCAAAAAAGATATTAGATTTGTAGATTTGTTTGCAGTTTTTATCGATTTTTCAGATGACATTAATGAAAAGGTTGGTACGTTTTCGAGCGTAATTTTGTTCTAAAATATTTTAATACTTTGATTTTTGAGGATTTAATCAGGAATGTGCGTTATTTACCCCGCTATATGTGGCAGGTTTATATTATGCGGAAACTCATGATGCCTCGTTTGAAATTCGAACTTAACTTTCCATAACGGGAATGGGATTGCCAATACGCCCCAGAAAAGCAAAGCGACTGAATTTTACACGAACTACGAGGTTATTGCTCTCAACATACTTTTTTTCCACAACTTCCTGAACAAGGATGAAATATGTAGGTCCTCATCCTTTTTCATTTTCAATCTCACCCCGTTTTAACGAACCCAAACAGACCCGGAACCCCCACCCTTAAATGGTATTCTCTAATTCGCGTGAAATTTTAATTTTTCTAAACAACCCTCTCTCCCCACTTTCTTTATTTAAAATATTAATCGCCCGCGATATAGAAAGAAGGAAAATAGGAGTTTCTCTGGAGGAAGGAGCTTTTCCAGCGTAAAATCTAACGAGATGGAGGAAGCATCTGCTCTCCCCTTCTCCAGTTAAGCTGAGTGTGTAATAAAAATGTTGGTGAGGACGGTTAAAAGAAGGCGCTGTCCTAAGTGTGCTCATCACGTGCACCTGCTCCTCAGGACAACTTACTGCCTGCCCTTCGATGCTTCAGCCTTCTTACTTTTTTTTCAGTTTTTCTTCTTTTTTATTATCTACCGCCTCCCACTCGCTTTCGCGTCATAGGTCTCTTTTCTCGACCGTTTCCCGCAACGTCTCCATACATAAATTTGGACGGCGAGCTAAGTCTTTTTAAACGGTGTCGCGCCCCGTTTTAGTTCATAAATCCACCGTATTGCGAGTTATTTTTCTTGTGTAGGTAGCAGATGCTTAAGGGCACACATTCTTGAAGCAACATCTGGCGCAAAGCTGAGCGCCACTCTCCTTTCCCAAATACTTTAAACACTGACCCCAAATAAATTCAACGAATTCCTAAAACGAAATGTGGTGTTTGCTTTGCATTTACAATAATGAAGCAGTGTAGTCTACTGTCGTACATGACTTATTTAAAAGTTCATTTTCTACTAAAATTCCCCAAAAAGTTAAGCTTTAGGGTTCATTTCAGAACTAAGAATGGTTGCATAGATAAACTCCATCGACACAAACTACAAAGAGCTGGGAAGAAGCTTCAATATATGGGGAAAATCAAGAATAGAAACAATCAAACTGGTAGGAAATTAAGGGAAAGAATAGACGAGCATCAGGAGGATTTCAGGGAAAAGACTTCACCCAATTCCCGGGCTCAAGAATCTTGTATAAGACTGAGTCAATGTGTTGAATAATTCGATAATCATCAGAAACGCTTGCATACGAGTCTACAACACATTGGGACATTTTATGTCTTTAGTTGTAGACTCGTATGTGTTGCAGACTCGTACGCAAGCTTTAAGAGCCACTCAGCTGACCCGGACCCTGGGCATCGTCAAGTAAATGTCCTAAAGAGGCTATATACGAAATTACAGCTTCCTAGAGTGTGAAGCATAGAAATTACCTATTACAATTATTCAACCACCGCTTCACAAATCAAACCGTTCTCGCAATATTCGGATCACCTGCTATGAATCAAATCATCGAAACACCAGCTCAATGGAATCATCAAAAATTAACAAGCGGTTGCAATCATGTTCACAGTATTAATTTTTGAGAATGATCCCCTGTGTGTAAACAATTATTCATGTAACCATGCTCATAACTCACCTTGTTGGCCACGCACTTCGCAATAGTTAACATAATATGATTGGATAAATCGAGAGCTTTCGAACGAATGGTCAACGAATTTTGTGGGATGAAAAACGACGAAATCATCAGAAATTTTTCAGAACGCTTTCTTCGTCACACTTTTCGAGTTATGTGCCATAGTAAAGACATAAAATGTCAAAAGTAGCTTTCGCTTAATAAACAGGATGGGTAATCGACTTACTGGCGACCGGAGAAGGGGAGAGACAGCTGAGAAGAGAAGGGCGGCAGGCCTAAGAGAAGGGAGAGATTTAGACATTAAAACTGTTTGCAAGCCGTCCAGGAGTATCATTCTCGCATTCGCATTCGTCTTATTCTTTGCCCTAGTAACCTACCTCACCTCCCTATCTTCCAAGCCGTTAATGTCCATCAGGACTCCGGGTGTTCTGTTTCCTGATCTAGCTTCTTCCCTACTTATTGAAGACAAAGGTGCCTTGATTTATTAGAAGTGAAGTATAGGCGTTTCCTTTCAAGAATGACGACACAGCCAGTTGTAGTTTAGATTTTTTTTATGCGACGTTCCTGCCTCCAACAGTGGTGAGGCCCTAGTCATGCTACATAAGATAAAAACTGAGCATTAGAAGTTGGCTATCTAGGATATAACTATGGGTAAAAAACGTATAAAAATTATTCAATTAATAAAAATAATTCATAAAAATTAATTCAAATAACTATGCTCATAACTCAGCTTGTTTGCCACGCTCTTCTCAGTAGTTAACATAATATGGTTGGATAAATCGAGAGCTTTCGAACGAATGTACAACGAATTTCGTGGGATGAAAAATGACGAAGTACCATTTCGCTAGCAACGACTCGGTTGTAAGCGGAATTCATCAGAAATTGTTGCAACACATTTTCGTTACACATAAACGTTTCGTTTTCGGTTGGAGATGTTAAGGCTAAAACACATTCTGTGTTAAAAGGAAATTATGATACAGGAGATTTTTTGTACTTCTCGTATTCGTATTTCTCGTAAACACAAAAACAAGCTGTTAGAGCGAGCACGATGACCTTTTTTGCTTTGATGTCTCGTTGCGTTTTCGTTAGTTCTAGAGAAAGAAAACTCTTATAGTGAAATTAACGTGACTCTTGTAGTGAGTCACCGCTTAAAACTCGCAGTAGACAATTTTCAAAATATAACATGAAATAAGAAACAATGACCTCTACATCATACAAAAAAGATACAGACATAAAGCACACAAATCTTTAAAACATGTAAAATAAATCTTGAAAGCTCATATCTTGAAACGAAATCTTGAGATGAAAATGCTTAAATCTTCGCGTCAAAATGTCGAAAGGACGAACAAAATGCCGCTAATGACCCTTCTGGTTGAGGTGCGGGGAAAAACACGAAAAAAGACTAATACAAAGATTAAACCTACAACAAAAGGCAGCACGAAAGCGGTAAAATCAGGCAATTTTGCCGGGTGTGTCCATGCTGACGTACCTATGTATGTGTTTTGTTTTAATACACTATAATTATTCATGCATGATGTTTTGTTCTCCAAACTCCCTTATGATCTACCCTGATCTACCATGCAGTTTATTTAAGATGAAATTGAAGAGAATTTTATTGATTACTGAGCTATATAGTGTAGAATCTTTTTTTAGCACCGGTGGTGGTGGTCAATGGCGGCGGTCAATGGTCGATGGTCTTTGCCGTTGTTTCTGGCATGGGGAGCCGCCATGGCGGGTGGGGGTGCTCCCCGCCTCCACCTGCTTTCTCTTTTATTTTTTTCTCTCTTTTTACGTGAGGAGGTGTGGTGGATATGGATAATTCTCCCTCTCCTTCTTCTTTTCTTCTCCTAGATAATGCCTGAATCAAAGTTTATCAAATAAGCATTTTGACTTTTGTTAATGCCTAAAATCTAGGTTACTGCATTAGGTGACTTTCGTATATAGGTGACGGGGATCTTCGCGTACATGAAGAGAAAGGAGGCGGGGAGCTTCGCGTACATGAGGAGAACGGAGGCGGGGAGCTTCGCATACACGAAGAGAAAGTAAGCGGGGAGCTTCACGTATAAAAACTCGTCGATGGGGAGCTTCGCGTATGCGCCCGTGTGTCCATACTAACTGCTTTGTGGTTGCTAAGTTAGGGCTATCTTAAAGAAAAGTCATTTTGTCGTCTCGTAATTACGATTCCGAAAAAGCTGAGCACGAGAAAAGCTGACTCTTCCTTCCAAAAAGCATTTCCATGTAACGAAAATCTCTTCTTGTTTCGGAGAGGCTTTTTTCGTATACGACAAAATGAATACGAGAAGTACAAAAACTCCCTATTAAACGATCATAAACGAAAAGATAACGAGTTGATTAGTTGAGGAGAATTAATAGCTTTGTCAGTAAAGTGGTCGTTCAGTGAACAACGTAGTGAAGTGATTAATGAGCCAAATCAACAAGCTCAGTCCGGAGTGACTACAAAAATTAATTAGGTAATGACTGTAATAGAAGAGACTACATATCGGAGAAGAGTACCAGTGCTTTGGTACTTTCATTACCTAATTAACTCGCATTATTAATTAATTGATAACTAAATGCCAAGGCGTATGCAGTGGAACTTTTCATTTGAAACCAATCTTAAGTTGGTGTTCTCAAGGAATATGAGAGGAAAGGGTCACATCCCACACGAGGCGTCCAGCAAGTTTTAGTCAACATAAAACAGTCTCCCGAGTTACAAGCTCCCATTAAATATGTTTCTATATTCTTCAAACAAAGTTATATTCAATCAAGAACCTATTTCCTGATATCATTGGTTCTTTAAAGAGTAGTTTAAGACGATATACATTTAAGCATAAACGAGTACGGATCAGTTGCTACTGAACTATTAACGTGGACTTTAGTAGAAATCAGAGGAGTTTGTCACATTTAATTTACTTTTTCTTGAAAGCCAGCTCAGAAGGATTTTTAAAACTTTTGCCTGTTGTAAAAGAATATTGTACTCAGAACTAGCATTTGAATTGCTACTGTGACATAAGAATTGATTCTTAAATTTATATAATTGTCCCAAAATCCACCAGTCTATAAATTGACAAAAGTATGTGTCAGATCCAACTGAACTGGGCTTATACTGCCCATGTAGATGCATGTAAATCAATACCTATTAACATTAATTAACCTTCCTCCTCCTTGTCTCATTCTTGGGAAGTGGATGATATCACGTAGCAATCCGCCGTATGTCCTCATCAATAACTGCCAATAATAATTACCAGATTACTTACCTGATTAGTTTGGATGAGATTGATAACGACGACAGAGAGAACTGATTCAAGTAGAAGGTACCTAGGGAAAACCGCTATATAACGTAGGAGCGTCATAACCACAGAACACAGGAAAGGGTGTTCTCTTTTCTGTGTTCTGTGGTCATAACGGTCAAAGAGGAACGTGGCAGAAGGGGGATAAAATAATCTATTAATAGTTAATATTCCGAAGGATTGTCGAATTGATAGTTTCATGTGGAATAGGGTTACCTCAAAAATCACGGAAAAAGGAAGTCCTTACAAACATTGAAAAAAACACAGATACAACCAAATATTTACATTACAACCTGCACAGATTTGCTATTAGGACTAAATAGACTAAACGTAGCATTAACAACTACTGCACATACGCCAATGTACAATACTTGTAACGACCTAAATGTCGACAGTTTTCATCCGTTTTTGATGATATTGTCAGTGAATGCCCGGGTTAGGTTGTAGTGGTACTATTCAGAAATAGTTCGAGGGTATCTACTAAACATAATTTAACACCTTGAAACCCATTTCATATTATAGCTATCCAATGTCAATAAAAATTTTATTCGCAACAATTAAATCCACCAACCTGATAGTCTTCTGGAGTTTCTTCTTCTATTGATAAATGATCGTCAAAAATCAATAAAACAATAACAATTCCATAAACAAACCAACTCACGGTAGCTATGAATGAAGCCGTCATCGAACTCAGCCAGTTATTTAAATCGAACCTCGCAGCTCACTTCACAGCCTCAAGGATGTTTGTGGGTTCGATTCGATTTTATTGTTGTCTGATTGTTGCCTTACTTATAATCGCCACCCTCGCCCGCAAACCTAAGACTCGCTCGCTCACTGTCGGGTCACATAAGTGTAAAACTCGGAAGCCGAAATGCTTTTTTCACTATCTTAGACCGCGCTGCTACAATGGAAAGTGGATTTGCTACCCAACGGTAAGATGACACGTGGGTTGTGGACTGAGGTAAGTGAGGCTTCGTTTCATAGAAGAACTGTGCCTGGATGTTGAAATCGTCGCCCGCCAATTGTCAATCAGAATCAATAAACACGTTAAACTCGTGCAATTCGCATGACGGTGCAATTTCATTTTTTATTTATTAATAGAAAACCGTTTTATTGTTAAAAGATGTGATTCATACAAACATAGATAAAGTATTTGATACTTATCTAAATAATTTAAAAACAAAATTCTTGACACATCATTAGAAAAAGAGAAAAGAACCTACTAAATGTATGGCCATTTACTGATCTCCATACCTAATCTTAAAAATTGTCCGGAGATCAGAAGTTGTTTGATTTAAAATTAAAGACTACGACAAAAACTGTAAAACAAAACAAAATACTTCAATTTTTTTATTTTTTTTT
Organism: Adelphocoris suturalis; assembly: GCA_030762985.1. Classification (NCBI taxonomy): domain Eukaryota; kingdom Metazoa; phylum Arthropoda; class Insecta; order Hemiptera; family Miridae; genus Adelphocoris; species Adelphocoris suturalis. The sequence goes on along the minus strand of CM061044.1, from coordinate 28,612,562 downwards.
TTCTTTTTAATCCGTTTTTGTAGTTACATGATGAATATAAATTTTATGGGGTTTTTGTTTGGAAAATTTTTTACGAACGAGAGGAGTGACTGTACTTCTCAAGAGTGTTGGAGTCTCCCGTTTTGAGCTTTTAGGGCATACCAGCTAAGAACCACCACTCTCTCTTCTTATAGAGAAGAGACTACCTCGGAACCACTTATTTAGTATTACTTCGGGGTAGTTCCTTTTTTTGGCCATTTTGGCTCCTCATCTCTCTATGTCTTCTTTATTCCCAGGATCTATCCTGCTTCTTGGCTTTTAGGACTGCAAAAATGTATGTTGCCACCGCGTCCCAGTTATTCTTCTCGGTTACCATTTTGTTGACGATGGTCTCCGGTGCAATCTCTCCTACTCTCTCCTCCAGGACTCAGCGAGCACCTCCCCATTTTTGGCACACAAAAAATGTGTGATGGGCATCTTCATTCCCCTTTCGGCAGTAGCTGCATCCTTGATCCTCCTTCTTTCCTATCTTTTCGAGAGATGAACCATGACCGGAGAGGAACTGCGTGAGGTAATAATTCACCGTCACCGTGCTTTCTATTCACCCAGACGTCCAGGCTGGGAATCAACCGGTATGTCCTGCTGCCTCGGGTCTCGTCCTACCATCTAGCCCGCCATTTCCTCAGAGTTTCTCCTCTTTCCTCTTTCTTGAAGTTCCGCACTGGGTTCTCTCCCTTCTCCAGATAGATCCTTCTTCACTCTTCAACAAGGAGATCAATTGGGACCACTCCCGCAATAACCTGAGCAGCGGGGCCAGAAACTGTCCTGTATGCACTGCATATCCTGAGAGCTCCTCTTCTTTATATTGCCTCCATCCTGTTTCGATAGTTTTGGAACCTAAGGGCCCAAACCTCGGCTCCATACATCATAATGCCATCAGTAGCTTGCATTTGGCGGGAGAAGGGCCTCCTACGTTTGCCATGAGCATATTATTTATAGATAATTAATTGATATCTATAAAAATCGAAATATGTTTGTTTGTATGTGCTTTATGCTTTTCTTATGTCCTTTACCCGATTTTGATCTTGTTTTTTACAGCATTTCCTTTGAACACCAGAGAGAAAGATAGGCTATATATAAATTTCGCAACTCACCCCTTACAGCCTTAAAATCACCATTTTATTGAAAAACCGCGTTTGCTTCTTGCCTCATTCTAAATGCTTCACTCCAACTGTAAATGATTCACTTCGACAATTTCATTAGCCGAAGCTACTTTTAACACAGAATGTGTTTTTATTGCGATGACCTACCGAAAAAAAAATCGTCACAAAAAACCGACAGAAAAAACCGTTATGCGCCTTTTATAATGATTTTCACGTACAACCAAGCCGTTGGTAGGGAAATGGAACTTCCGCAATTTTAATCGCACAGAAATCGTTCACCATTCGTTGGAAAGCCCCTGATTTATCCAACCATATTATGTTAACTACTGCGAAGTGCGTGGCCATCAACCTGAGTTATGAGCATGGTTATTTGAATCAATTGTTTACACACAGATGATCATTCTCAATAATTGATATTGTCAACATGATTGCAACCGCTTGTAAATTTTCTTATGATTTTCACGTACAACCGAGCCGTTGGTAGGGAAATGGTACTTCCGCAATTTTAATCGCACAGAAATCGTTCACCATTCGTTGGAAAGCTCTCAATTTATATAGTATTTTTCTTGTAGTTACATATTTATTTATATAATATTTATAGGGTTTTAGACCAAATTAAATGTCTAACAATTATTTATTTTATTATTGCCAAATATTGTTATTATTCACGTGCAACCAAGCCGTTGGTAAGGAAATAGAATCATCGCAAAAACACATTCTGTGTTCCTATGATTTCATACAGAGTATGGAAAAAGAAATAAACCGGGGGGTGCAGGCAGGGCCGCCACATTTTTTTTTTTTTTTTTTTTTTTTTTTTTTTTTTTTTTTTTTTTTTTTTTGTCGCGCCACTTTTGGTAGAGATGGCTATGATAGTTGTTTAAAAAAAACTATTAAACTATCTCCAACCAAACGAAAAATCATTTATACTTACTACCAAGGTTCAGTGTTCGAATAAGAACACTTGAGGGGCTGAACTCTTACCACTTCTCTACGTTTTATTCAATATTTAATCAAAAGTAAAGTGTAACTTAAGAATTGAAAATTGAAGTATTCATACTGTAGTAATTACCAACCAATTACGAAACCATAAAAAGGCCATAAACTACCTTGAAACAAAAATCCTATATCCAATCAGTCATAGGATTTTTATTTTAACTACTTTAAATACAATTGTTTGTGAATAGAGGGCGTATTCAGAGAAGTTCCAATTTACTCATTCCTCAATTGGACGATTGTGGCAGAAATTATGATTGACTAAATTTCATATAATCATTAATCAACACTTACAATTATTTTAATGTTATGGACGGATTAAAAAGGAAAGTCTCTCTATGCAAGATGGCTGACGGAATTAATTGAAACAATGATTATGTTTGAAAGAATACATTTATTAATTTGGAAAAAAAAAAAATCTACAAAAATATAATTGTTTTATTACAGTTTATCTACTTGTAATGAAGCTATGCAGTAAAGAATTAGATTTATAACAACAAAAGATACAAGAATTATTTAGTGAAAAACTATCAAATATATGAATTAGTAAAATGAGAAATTTGTTTTGTTGAGTTATAATAGCATTCTGTAATTGTGATTATAATTGTGGAAAACTTTTTAAATATAGAAAACTGTAATAGGCTATAATTTCATGTTTTATAAAATGAAACATTTTAAAACTAATAAAGTGAAGTGAAGAAAAGTGTATTTGCATTTGAAAAATACAAGACAAAACACGTAAAACTTTCGTGCCTTTTTAAGTGAAAATTCTTCAATAACCTTAGAAAAGTCAAGTTTGGATGCTAACTTGTGCTTAATGCTGAGAATGGCAAGGGAATTCAACCTTTCTTGGCCCATGGATGCTCTCTCCCAAGTCTTCAGTCGAGTGCCTACTGGTAAAGACGATAAAGGGTAAAGAGTAATATTTTGGGCCATTGCGATCATCGAAACTGTTTAAGAGAAACAGTCTGGTGTAGTAAATCAAATATAATCTGATCAGGGCCCGTCAAGTGTGATACACTCTGTTTTATGTAGGCCTGAAAATTCTAAAATACTTTATTTACTAAATACAGGACCGGACCGGGCCCCCCCTGGGCCCGGGGCAACAGTACCCACTTGCCCCCCCTATGTGGCGGCCCTGGGTGCAGGGGGGCGGAGCCCCCCGCCGAGGCGCAAAGCGCCGAGTTTTTTTTTTTTTTTTTTTTTTCCAAATAAACAACGTAATGGGTGATTCTCCCATTATCTACGAAATTCACGTTTCAGACACACCAATTGAAATGCTACTTTTTTACAAAATTTTTTTTCTTGAATCGTTTCTAGGTATCCTACTAATCACTCCTACCGAAAATCCGTTCATAGAAGTTCATGGTTGAAGAGGTACAGCATGATTTTTGAAATCAGTATAGTGAGGGACTAACGAAACGAGTGAGGGACTAACTGAATCATGTCAAATACTGAAAACGCAGACAAATCGAACTTTTATTATCACATCATAAACAAAATCACATTGAACGAAAATCACATCACTCAAGTTCCTATTGCTAGATGACAAAAACCACTTGAGCAGTTTTAATAGTTGACTTATAGTCGATTTTTAATGTGCAGTTTCATTCTGCAGTCTTAGACATCATTGACTTGGAAAAATTCGAGTAGGAAAAATCACGAAGGAACCTATATTAAATATATTCAAGCATTTAAAGCTCAACAGTCGAAACTACATAAAAAATCGAATCATATACCTACTCAGACTTATAATCCCGAAAGGGCTAACGAATAATTAAACATTCAAATCTCAACAGTGGAAACTTAGATACCTACGACGAGAAGTAACAGCAGAAAACATCACGGCAAAGGGGTTTTACACCTTCCATTAAATTACGAAACTGGTTGGATTTTAATCCATTATTTTAACATATTTAAAATTGATCTTCGAGACCTCTTGACCAATGGGATTCAATCTCCCCTCACCTGTGACTATAAAAGCTGTATCCTTTCTAATTTTTCTTCAGTTATTATTTGTTACTGATGATGGCCTAACCGTTGAAATCGATTTAACATTGTAACTCATTATTTTTCGTGGAAATAGACAACGTTTTTCACGAACTTCTGTTTTGAAAAGGGTTTCCAAAACTTCGTCGCGAGTGATTTAGTTCGTACACGTAGGTCTATGTTATCACAAATTCTGCAAGCACATGTGTTTCGGGCGCTTACTTTCATGGGGACAACCCAGAAGGGCTTCAATCCACAAAACTTTGAATAACTAAGTTAGTATCTTGAGCCAGCACAAAATTTTGAGTGTAAATCCATCAATGTACATGAGAGGTAGCGCTTCTACTTCTTCAATTTTTTCCGTGTAATGCAGTCAAGTTTTCCTGGACACATGATGCTATTTTCATCATCCTCAAAAAATCGAGTTACGTCAAGTTTCACCTCTTCCGTTATTTTCTTCAACTTCATTCGGGCAACACCACTGTTCGTGATGTCATGAACCTTTCTATTGAACAACCTCGAGAGAGAAATTTAAATTTGCTTAGTAAACGATACTGCTTCAGGAACCTCGCATTGCTGAGGAAACGTCGTCGGAACTGAGATTTCACTTTTCTGTTCAGTGTGTTGAAATAACCTTTTACTGATTCATGCACTGATTCTGCAAAGTGGACTCTCCGAGCTATCTGTTTTGGAGTTCCATTCTTCATTATGTCCTTCTCTTTGCTTTGGGGCGAGAATGTAGAAATTTTAGCTCGTGCCAGTCTTTTCTTCAAACGCTCAATTGTTCTGCTCTTCTTCTGGTTTTCGTCTTCCAAATGTTTAATCCTGTTTTTCTTAACATCACTGCTTGCTTTCTTTCGTTGAGATGCCGATTTCTGGATGTGCCGCATTCTGCTGGTCGATGGCTGTGGTGTATCTGCGAAGCTTGAGTGTCCTGGTCCTACATGTTCTATGGCTGTCTCATCTTTTTTCAGATTTTCATTTTTTCTCTGCCGGTGCATTTTCATTGCTTCTCTTCCTTTTTTCCGAAATTGCATCACCTCTCTATCAGTCATGTCTTTTACCAGTTTTCTTTGTTTCTTTTTAAGCTTCATTTGATTTTTTGATGTTCTTTCAACTTTCGTTCCTGAAGGAGTTCCGGGGTGTTTTTTAATCTTTTCCCTTCTGAGTCTGTCATATTCTTTTTTCTTAAGTTTCTTCTCTTCATCATTGCTTTTTTTCTGTGGGACATTGGACCTGTGAACAATATTGAGCTGTTGTAAAATCTGACCTTTTTGTATTTACTATTCCTAATTTTCTGCCAAGAGTTCTAGACACATCTAATCTTTAAAAGGTACAATGATACACAGGACTGGGACACCCAGCGAAACAATTTAGTCAAATTCAACATACAAAATGTGCACCCTGGGTTTGAGCCTCAAGGGGAAAAAAATTGGAATTGATAAATAAAAAATTAAAATACTAATTCGCAACATTTTCATGAAAGTTAGTCCCTCATTTGCTGAGTTAGTCCCTCACTGCTTATGAAGTGAGGGATTAACATATGAGGGACTAACATTTTGCGTGTTTCGTGGAGTTGCATCACTCCACATGCTTTTCTCAGGAAAAATAATAATGAGAACCTGTACTCCCTTTGAAAACACACTAATTAATGCAAATGAATCATTTTGTTTCTCTTACCTTCAACAAGATTCACGCTGGTGAGGGATTAACACGTTTGATTGACGAGAACCGACTCTCACACTAACGAATTCACAAATAAACTGAACACGTGGGAGGTTGGCATAGAATAGGTTATCCAGAGATTGGCGCCAACCTCAGCAATGTAGCCAACATGATAAACTTGGTAGTTTTCCTCTGGAGAGTGGTGGGCGCCTTTTAAAAAAAAATGTGAGGGACTAACTTCAAAACCTGGGGACACAAGTGATCATGGCTACTGATTCTTTGGTGAACCACTACAGAGGCTACCTACCGTCAAAAGCGCTACTTGACAACCATGAAAATCATATGGTAAAAAATATAAAGCGATACTATCGCTCATATGACTACTTTTCACATTCAAAGTAAGAAATTCCTGTCGAGGGACACGTGAGGGACTAACTTTTGGACATTTTGAATTTAAATTTCGTCATGAAAATGGGTGAATATTCCGATTGAAAATGACTGGAAACGAAGATGAGTGTATTTGTTTTTCAATGGTAAAAAAAAGCATACTCCAAGTAATAGATGGATCCCACAATCTACGAGGGACTTAATTTCGTACGAAATGGGAGAAATACCCTAATATATCATCATGGTGGATTTTAGGCGTAAAGAACTTTCGATAACAAATTTAACGTTACCAAAACGATTTTGGTGGGTTGATCCGAGCATTTTCTATTCATAAAGCTAGATCATCAAACATTTATATCCTAACTATGTATTTATCATAAAAATATTTGTGAAACACCTGTTGTTCCTTCCTAACTCAAAACTCAAGATGATTATATTAGACAAAATGGCAAACGATTGCTAAGGTAAAAATAGCAATTAACAGAGGCAAAAAGTGAATGATAATTTTTATGATGCTCTTGCTATAATTTTATGGACAATTAGGTATCTTTTCTTATTAGCATTCAACAATAAAATTCTACCTACACTAGAGGCAGGCAGATGGGATCCCTAAATAAAGAAAAACTCTGAAAAGAGGTAGGTATATGTACATACGTACATTTATTCGAGGCTCTTGTACACAATTTGTGGCAAAAAAAAATTATCTAGAATAGCGTCGTGCCATAAAAAAATCTAAAATTTTCAGGAAGAGCACCCCCCCCCCCCCCCCCCCCCCCCCCCCCCCCCCCCCCCCCCCCCCCCGACCAATCGATTCGGCCCACTAGCCCCCAGCACGTCAGATGGCATTTTGAACGAAGCAGTGCAGTGTTTTTGAAAATGCCAATTTAGCTATTCAAAATTATTTTAATACCCTGTACCTATTTTGGGAAATTTGATGCTGACTCTGAATATACCCCATGTTCCTGTAGGTACCTATCTAAAATTACTTCTTAACCCGTTTTTCGCCTAAAACCCCTTTTAAAACAGATTAATTTTACCCAGCATAACCGTTTACAAAAATTCTTGTGTATAAGAGAATTTGTAGAAAATTAAATTTTGCGTCGATTGGTCACCAGAAAAATAAGTCACCAGTAAAATAAGAAAGTTGTTGAATTTTACAAGAGTTGTTGAGTTTTACAAGAACAGAAAATGCCGTACCTATTTCTTAATATCAAAGATCAACGTTGATATTCAATCGAGTTTCATATTAAAGCAAAGTAGTAGAGCCTCAAATTTTACATCTATAGACACCAAAAACTGCAAAACACATTGGAAATTACAAACAATCTTGTTTTTAATTTCGATCGTACACATATTTCATAAATTCACTAAACATTGATTCCCCGGAATGTGCTAGAATACAGTAAGTAATTACTCCATGTAGGTACCTATATGTAGGAACATTCACTAACCTGGTTAGCAGAAAAAATATTCCATCTGAACCAGCAAATAATAATTAGGTGCATTTATCTCTTAATCGTGGCAGAAGTTGGGTGATATACAGATCTTTCTGAACGAATCTTCCTCAACGAGAACAAATCCTGCGCACATACTCTTTTTATAAGTATGTGAAGGCAGGTTGGTGGGAGAGGAAGAGGAGGAAACTAATGCCGCACCAATGATGTCGTTACAAATGGAATAATAGGGATGGAATCAATATATTATCCCATCACTGCCAGCACCTATTAGCTTTGTTCCAACAAGAACAAAAGGGCGCCCTAGAGGAGCTCAAAGCTCGAAATTGCGTTCCAACAAGGTAATGGGGTTGAGAGCTGCGTGTTCCAACAGATCTTAGAGCGCCCTAGCGCTGCTCCAGGGGTCCCTCAAGCAGCCCCACACTTTTGACGGGGCCTCATGGAGAGCTTCGAGCCCTGTGGGTTTACCCCTTGGGTAAACTGAAAGAGCTTGTAACAATTATCCTATTATAAGCTCTTTGGGTAAACTACATATCCGGGTAACCTTCTCTAAACTGTTTTCACCTTATCTACCTACTACCTACGTTTGTTATCACATCTCTCTCCGAAGTGTTCCAACAAACCTTGGAGCTAACCCCACGGCAACTCTGGAGGAGCCCCAGGGGTCGCTCTCGAAGCGTTATTGGAACAAAGCTGCGCGCCCCTACCGACCTGAATTGTAACTACGTTCCCCCATAGTCTTTTCGCACGAATACGTTCCGTTGAATGATTTGGCGCCTCAATTTTTATTAGGTAATCTATGTCGGCTGCTAAAATATAGACCAGTTGGACAAATAGATCAGAATGGTTTGTGTAGTTTGGTGGTCTGGATACTCGCAAGCTCACATCTCAAAAATACATTACATCAAGTACCTAGTCAATCCCTTAGTAAAATACGGATTAGTTAGACGAATAGATCAAAGTGACGTTTTAAAGTATGATTTAAAATATTTATAATAATTACGTTTAAAAATGTGTTTCTGAGATTGAATCCTAACGAAAACTCGGCCCTACGGGCCTCGCAAGGGGCTCCGCCCCTTGACCCCCCCCCCCCCCCCCCCCGGATGTTATTACTTTGAGCCTGACTGCTAAAATGTAAAAAACATGGAATCATGTTTTAGCTCCTCGCTCTCACTTTATTATAGAATGATCACGACGATTGAGCTCTTGTGAGATGATGATCTCCTAATAGAAACTCGCGAGTAAACATTCACTTTATTATAGAAAGAGGCTAAAGAGGCTACATACGAAATTACAGCTTCCTATAGTGTAAAGTATAGAAATTACCTATTAAAATGATTTAACCACCGCTTCACAAATCAAACCGTTCTCGCAATATTCGGATCACCTGCTATGAATCACATAATCGAAACACCAGCTCAATGAAATCATCAGAAATTAACAAGCGGTTGCAATCATGTTCACAATATCAATAATTGAGAATGATCACCTGTGTGTAAACAATTATTCATATAACCATGCTCATAGCTCAGCTTGTTGGCCACGAATTTTGTGGGATGAAAAACGACGAAGTATCATATCCCTAGCAACGACTCGGTTGTAAGCGGAAATCATCACAATTATTGGCGCTACTTTCATCTCACTTTATAGTCTCACTTTTCGGCGGGGGATCCATCGCTAAAACATGATTCCATGTTAGAAAAAAAAATTTTTTTTTACTGAGTTTGGGATCGAACTCGGTTCCCCAACTTAATAAGCTTACATATTATCCCCTACACCACGGAAGAAATTAGCAATCAACGAATAATCACTGAACTTAATTACCCATAAGGGAGCTTATTTCCTTTGCCAGTTGAGGCTAGTTCGAATTCAGGTCGGCAGGGGCGCGCACACCGGGATATGTTGCGTACCTACCTAACGTCTGGTCCACCTATTACAAGCGTGGTTGGTGGGTTGAAAGTGGGGGGGGGGGGGGGGGGGATGTTCCGATTGTTTTGTTAACTGTATTTTCTCGATCTTCTGTCTTCTTTCGATCCAAACTTATTTGGTAGATAGGTACATACCTAGTTATTCAATTAATCTCGATTTCCACGTTTAGGAAGATCATGGAAGCGAAATAATATATTTACACCACTGGATTTGCATCCTAACACGCTGCAGTACCTACGATTTATTTGACATTTTAGTATTCAGGAAGGTGACGAACTGCTATTCCAGGTGATTCCGCTAACAAGGGTTCATTTTTTTGCCGCCAAGCGTCGCATCCTTAATTGAAACCGCTACTTCATGAGACTACCTGTGAACGCCTCGCTCTGTGGATTTTTCAAAGGTCCTCTTGAAACGTTTAGGCGTTACTCCAACATTCATATTTCCCTTCACGTTAACGTTAGTTTAATATTCTATGTCTTAACGTGAGGGTTTTTGTTTTTATTCATTTTTGAAGTTTCTATATTTTCATTTCCTGATTGTTCACAACGGGAGAAATCCTGGCGAACAGCAAATACCACCCCCTATTTCCCATTCCATTCCCTTTCCTTATTCAATTAGGGACAGCATGATACTCCATAGTATCAATACTTCTTTCAATACGAGATTTTCCCAAAAGGATCGATACGTCGATATATATCGACTCAAAGTATCGATACCACATATATTAAGTTACATCGATACTACCAATAGTTTTTTATAAAACCGAAAGAATGGAATGATTTTTCTTCAACAGCAAAGGGAAAGGATCAATGAATAAACGAGTTAGTTTATAATTACATAAAAAGGTATTCAATTAAAATCTTGCAGTCAATAGATACCAATATATCGTTATTAAGTATCGCAGGGAAAATATCGATACAAATATCAGCATCGATACTAAAAAGTGTTTTCCCAGTTCGGTTCGTGTGTGCAGCACAGAGTAGAGTAGGAGTTGATTGGTAATAAATTGAGGAGGTGATAAATATAGATCTACCTCCCTCGCAAAGAAGTGTGGTCGGATTGTAGTGTCGATCCAAGTGAAGTTCTATCGCAATGTCAGACTAGAAAAGAGGCCGGCAATACAGCACCGAATCTCTCAATTTTGGGACCATCCCTTCTCCTGCAGATATGTCTCCACCAACGAGTCTCATACTCAAAAATGAAGTCCCAAATGACGAAGTGGAATACTCTAGCTTGAAAGAGTATGTCAACAAATGGCTTGAGGATAAGAAGGAAAAAGATTTTACGTATTTCCAAACCCACGAGGACCGATTTCAGAAGCAACCTGCTACGTTCTCTGTGGCATCACAGCAGGACTATGACGGCCTAAAAGCTTCTTATAACATTTCACTCCTCATTGCAAAAGCAGGAAAACCTCAGACCGTTGGTGAGGAGTTGATTTTACCTTGTGTGAAAGAAGTTTTGAGTTCGGTAATACACCACGAAACCCCCGATGACGTAATAAGAGCGGTTCCATTGAGCAATAATATAGTTCAGCGACGAATTGATGAAATGGCGTGGAACGTGGAAAGCAATTTGTACAGTTTCTTGAGAACCAGCCAATTTTCGATGCATTTGGACGAGTCAACGCTCCCAGGAAATAAGACGCTCCTGTTGGCGTATGTGCGATTCACTAGGAACAGCGAAGTAGGTGAAGAACTGTTGTTTGTCAGGATTATGGAAACTGACTCTAGAGGGGAGGCGATTTTTGATGTGGTAAAGGGATTTTTTGAAGAAGAACGAATTCCCCTCACGAATATAATGTCAGTGGCATCGGATGGAGCATCTGCAATGGTAAGAAAACATCGAGGTTTTATTGCTCATTTGAAGACAGCTGTCCCTAACGTTTTAGCCGTACACCACGTTATCCATCGACAACATTTGGTATCAAGAAATCTTAGCGACAGACTCCATCAATCATTGCAGTTCGTTATTAAAGCAGTGAACAGAATAAGTGCGAATGCTCTCAACACAAGGTTGTTCGAACTCCTTTGTGAAGAAAACGAAGATTTCGAATATCTGATTTTGCACACTAAAGTTCGATGGCTGTCTAAAGGTGCATGTCTCAGTCGTTTTTACAGTCTATTTGACTCAGTTGTACGAATCCTGGAAAGTGTTGAAGACGAATTATCTGGAGATCTAAAAAGCCAAAAAACTGATATTGCTTACCTAACTGACTTGTTTGCCAAGTTCAATGAATCGAATCAGCAGCTTCAATGTGACGATTTAAACTTGATAAAAACAAAATCTGTGATATCTGCTTTTGTCGGAAAGCTGAATTTATGGAGGCGAAACCTCCGCCGAGGAATATTTGATCAATTCCCCCTGCTCTCAGCTCGCAGAGAGGAAGGAGGACTGCACGTTGGCGACGTTGAAGAATATTGTGACCACTTGAAAGAACTTCGTGATGATTTCCACAAAAGGTTCAAAGATCTTTTGACGATGAGAATACCCAGCTGGGTGATAGACCCATTTTCAGAAAATGAAGAGACCGAAGTGGCCTTGCAAGAGGAACTCATTGATATAAAAACAAATGATGAGCTGAAACCTGAGTTTAAAAAAAGTTACCAAAGATTTTGGCTGCAAAAACCCATAGCTCAGCAATATCCAGGACTGTGGGCCATCGTTCAGAAATATTTAATCGCGTTCCCGTCATCTTATCTTGTAGAGCGCGGATTCAGCGTATTTTCCGACCTCATTTTTCGGAAGATCCCATCGAGAGAATACTTGAGGCTGAGGCTGACCAAAATTGAACCCAACGTAGAACAACTGATTCAAGCTCATCAACTTCATCCATCTCACTAATCCTCGTTTCAATGTTTTGTTTTTCAAAATGCTCCCTTTCCAGGAGAGAAAATCAGTTTAAAAAATTTTAAATCAGTCTAAATTTCAGCTTTTCCAAATAGGTAGTAGGTAACTATAACAGTTTTTTTTTTTTTTTTTTTATGTGAACTTTTTATCTCGCATTTGAGATTTTCAGTGTTTCGAAACTATTCCATATTTCTAGTTGTGAATTTTCATATGAACAAAGAAGGAATTTCATAATATATCTCCTAATATTGTGATCGTGATGTGATGTATAGTAGGTTAGTTAGTGGCTGGGATGTATTGTTTTCAAATCATCTTGAAAGGCAGTAAATATATAAGTTATGGTTTAATTGTAATATGTGTTTTCCGTGATATTATCATTATTTTTATTCACTGATCTTCCAAGTCCTTGTAATTTGGACTGATAGGGTACATTTTAGGTATAGTCAGTAAGAAATCTCCAGGGGGGCTAAGGCGAAATTTGGACGGCCTAAGTGAGTGATGGCCAAATATAGTTTGGGAACCAATGTTTCAATCTGTGGTTCATTGTTTCTTCTACTTCAATTTACATCTATGACGGTTGCAGTTTTCACTTGATTTGATAAGAATTATGAATAGTAGGGTATTCTCGCTTGATACCGGAAAAACTGGGAATGCTCTAATAAGTACAGCACTATTCGCCATTTGAACACCTCCTTACGGTGAAAACATAGTGGAGCAGAAATAACACTGGGGGAAAAAACGCTGCAAGTTATTTCACAAAGGTTTATTATTTTTTCAATTGAGTATGATCGTAGTTTTAGTTGGCTTGCGTAGGTACGTCATAAGGCCCGTCCAGACTCCTCGGCGTGTCCTATTTCGAGTTTCCACAACCTATACTTCTATAATTATAAACGCATGTTTATATTTCTCGATTTGAGCTCCTATCTATTCAAATAGTTATTGCCTTAATAATATCATTATCTAAGTACGTACGAAAAGTCGAGAGGATATGTTATTAAATATGCGTAGGAAAAGCATTGGTATTAACACACAACTATGACCTAGAAAAAACCATGTATATTCATGCCTCGAAGGAACGCCGTACCCACCTCATGGTGCCGCGGTGTATTATACGGGTATAACACGTAAAAGTAATAAATATCCATTCTCCTACACCCCTCTGCTACGCCCCTGGTCACCCCAGACACCACAAGGTGCCACGGCGCCTCCTCTCACTTCACCACCCACTGTGACCCCCTGCCAGGCGTGCGTAAGTCTAACACTCAAAGCCTTGAAAAAGACACTTTTGGTTTATTATTTCCAATAATAAGCCTATGTGATCGTGTAGCAAAAAAGTGTTATAACCCCCCCTCAAACTTTGTCACTTTACGTTTCAAGGTGCGTAGAATCCAAATTTGAAATGTCCGTCCGCCGTCCGGGCCATAAAAGGCCTAAGAATTGACTTAAAACCCCGTTCTTTCGCACATAGACTCCATTTGGGGTCTAGTTGGTCCTAACGTTTAACCATCCCGATCGCTTTACTCGCATAGATGCTATGGGCCAAAAACGGGCGAAAAAGTGTCTTTTTCGAGGCTTTGAGTGTTAGACGCACGCTAGGCAGGGGGTCACAGTGGGGGGTGGAGTGAGAAGAGGAGCTGCGGCACCTTGTGGTGGCTGGAGTGACCAGGGGTGTAGGAGAATGGATATTTATTACTTTTACGTGTTATACCCATATAATACACCGCGGCACCATGAGGTGGGTACAGCGTTCCTTCGAGGCATGAATATATGTTTTTTTCTAGGTCATATTTGTGTGTCAATACCAATGCTTTTCCTACGCATATTTAATAACATATCCTCTCGACTTTTCGTACGTACTTAGATAATGATATTATTAAGGCAATAACTATTTGAATAGATAGGAGCTCAAATCGAGAAATATAAACATGCGTATAGAAGTATAGGTTGTGGCAACTCGAAATAGGACACGCCGAGGAGTCTGGATGTACGCAAGCCAACTAAAACTACGATCAAACTCAATTGATAAAATAATAAACCTTTGTGAAATAATTTGCAGCGTTTTTCGCCCGTTTTTGGCCCATAGCATCTATGTGAGTAAAGCGATCGGGATGGTTAAACGTTAGGACCAACTAGACCCCAAATGGAGTCTATGTGCGAAAGAACGGGTTTTTTAATTCAATTCTTAGGCCTTTTATGGCCCGAAAGGCGGACGGACATTTCGAATTTGGATTCTAGGCACCTTGAAACGTAAAGTGACAAAGTTTGAGTGAGGGGTTATAAACATTTTTTGCTACACGATCACATAGGCTTATTATTGGAAATAATAAACCAATAACAGTGGACTGGTGGGTTTTGTAGGTCGCTGAATCAGAAAATAGAAGCCGTTTTTCCAGTTGGCTCGAATTTTAAAGTTATAGCCCATACGCCAGTTTTTCTCATGTTCAGTGATATGAAAAATCACAACTAAAGCGGCCCATTCACGATCCTGCTGCAGGAAGTGAGGAGAACCAAAAACTTCTCTCTCTTCTTGCACTGGAGACGTGTGAGGCCTTCCTGCTGCAGTGTCCAGCAGAGCTCATCGGATGGGTTTCCCATCGGACCATCCTGCGTTCCGGCGTCCCTGTCAACCTATTAGGTTCGAGCGAGTGTGGTGCTGCTGGAAGACCTTCTGAGGCCATTGAAGAATGGAGAACGCAGAAAGTAAACACCCAGAATACCGTATACTGGCGGGAAACCTTCGGTTTGATCTGGGAATAACGGATTGTGGACGGAGAACACACTCTGAGGCAGAAGAGCGAAGAGGGGAACTTCGTTGCACTCCTCACTTCCTGCAGCAAGATCGTGAATGGGCCGCTCAAAAGTTTTGCATCACATTTCCAGGTTTAACCACCTTATCTTATTTTTTAGAGTGTTGAATCCGAATATGAAACCGGATTTTAATTAGCTATCTCGTAACAGGCGCAAAAATCGCCAAAAACAACGTTTTCAATTTTGACACATTAAAAGTTATTTTTCTCTGAAACGAAAAACGATAGAAAAAAATCCAGTTGCAAATTTGAATTCTACATTAAAAATCCTATAAAGAACACGTATTTATTTAATCGAATTTTGTTTTCATAGATTCAAAAGATGAGATTACGTAGGTACCTACTTGTCATTTGGAGGATTGGAATGACATCAATATTCTCCTCGTCCGAGCATTCTTCGTCAGGACCAGCAAATCATCCTACAGTCGGTGCTAAATTCTTACCGCTATCTTTAGCAAAAGGTATATCTATTCATTCCAGAACCAATTCCTTTTAACAAGTTTAGTCTTAGCTCAGAGAAATCTCATCTTTTAAATCAATGAAAAAGAATTCGATGATATAAATATCTACGTGTTCATTATAGGATTTTTAATTTAGAATTCAGATTTGCAACTGGATTTTTTTTTTCTATCGTTTTTCGTTTCAGGGAAAAATAACTTTCAATGTGTCAAAATTGAAAACGTTGTTTTTGGCGATTTTTCTTGGCTTTAAACAAGATTTGGGCCTATAAGCATACTGGTTTCTAAGTAAAAGTAGAAATTCAATTAGAACTATGATTGGCATCCTTACCGGACATTGATTTCCGCAGGATGCTAAATATGATAGAGAACAACATCTCACCTATGTGTCCTTGCAGACTCGAGGAGGATTCTGCAGAGCACTTTCTTTGCAGATGCGACCGGTTCTGGAGATCCAGAACAGAGGCATTTGGACATCATGTAATTGAACGCGCTTCCCTCAGAGATATTGAGTGGAAATGAATTTAAAAAATCGCTGATTTAAGCAAAAGATTTGCTTGTGACGACTCCAACTCGGGGGTAAAGGGGCCTCTATTTGAGGGAGAGTATAAGTCGATTATGGTGCCTGAAACTCTTTTCCAATGGAAAATCCGAGCAGTGAGTAAGTGAGAGTCCACATCAGATCAGCAGAGCTGAAGACCTTGTAATCGCATTTTTCCTGCAGCATGATCTATGCAGCACGCACCCCACATCATTATTACTTCATAATGACAATGACAGAAATCGTTTATTCCTTTCAATCACAAAAATATTACAAAGGCAGGCAAAAAGCCAATAAGTACTTCAAGGAATTACCCCACACAAAGAGTATGTATACGAGTAACTCTGAGCTGTGTGGGGAAGTACACTTCCCCCTAGGGAATAGGTATCCAATTACATTGCTGCTCTGTTACATTCATGGAAAACTTCTGTAGTCAGAAAGGTTTGATTAAATCAGCATCATAGCTCATCTAGTTGGAGCAATGTTACTAAAGAAGAATTACTCCTTTGAATTGTCGAGGTACCAAATATTTTTGGGCCGTTATATTTGGCACATGTCATTAGAACCTGAAATAGTACGAAACAATTAATTAATCCGTCTCAAGCCCTGATGTAGCATTTTTTACTTCCTCACTCACTCGAGTCAAAACACACTGAAAATGACCTCGCTCAACTGCTGGAATTCTTCCAGCAAGCATCTGCTGAGCCAGTCACCTGCAGTTTCATTTCGTCGTTCGTCCGACCCCAAACCAGCAGAGATGGCAGCTATTAGACGCCAAGGAAATGTAATGTTCATGGAAAACTTCCTTAGTCGAAGAGGTTAGATTCCATCGGCTTCATAGCTCATCTGGTTGGTGCAATGTTACTAAAGAACAATTTCTCCTTTGTAATTAAGAACACAAGTTCGAACTCTGTCGAAGTATCAAATATTTTTAGGCTGTTATATTTGGCACATGTTATTAGAACCTGAGCTAATACTAAACAATTAATTAATCCCTCTCAAGCCCTGATGTAGCATCTTTTACTTCCTCACTCACATGAGTCAAAACACATGCTGTGAAAATGACCTTGTTCTACTGCTGGAATCCTTCCAGCAAGCATCTGCTGAGCCAGCCACCTGCAGTTTCATTTCGTCGTTCGTCCTACCCCAAACCAGCAGAGACGTCAGGTATTTGACGCCAAGAAAATGTAATGAAATTTCTCAAATGTAGCTGGACATATCTTACGCCTACCTTTTTGGTGGCTACAACGTGTTGTTCCTCACATGAAATTGTTAGAGGGAAGTATCTTCTGCTGTGTCATACATGTGTTCCGAGTTCTATACGTTTAAGCGATCACAATTTCTGGCGCTAAAAAGCTTTATATTGAATATGGCCCCTTGAATTTATTGCTTCAGTGTTGACTCATGCGCTAACAATTTGGGTTAGATATGCATTTTAATGTGGAAACAACTATTTACGATATGTCAATACGTAGACCAAAACGAAACACCTATAAGACACATGTGAGTTGAATTTAAGTAGGAGAAGCAGTGTGACGCCTCGTAGGTACCAGATGTTTCAATTCGTAATTCACGAATACTTCTTTTTAAATCGTTTTTAGAGCATAAGTCGTCCATCGTCAGTCCAAGAATGAAAAGGAAAACGCTCAACTAAGCCGAATTGCACAGGAAAGTAAAATTTGCAATCATATCAATATGCTACACACCTACTTCTGCAGCATCGAAACCTACCTACAATACCTTTCACCCAATACCTACATCAAAATTATCAATTCATCGAGCTGTAACACCTTCAAGTGTTAGTTTCATATAATGTTTCATACCCAACAAAGAAGGTACACGGTAATCTATCTCCCACTCAGCTATTAGCGAATTTTCGTAGAAAATGAAGCTTTGCAAAGGCTCGGAAATTTTTGAAATCAAAATTTTTGAAAATTTTTCTTCCGGTTTAAATCCGTTTTGAGGCATTCTGAAGCGATTCCAGAAGTTTGCACTTTTTGGTTTATTATTTCCAATAATAAGCCTATGTGATTGTATAGCAAAAAATTTTTATAACCCCCCTCAAACTTTGTCACTTTACTTTCAAGGTGCGTAGAATCCAAATTTGAAATGTCCGTTCGCCGTCCGTGCCATAAAAGGCCTAAGAATTGACTTAAAACCCCCGTTCTTTCGCACATAGATGCCATTTGCGGTCTAGTTGGTCCTTACATTTAACCATCCCGATCGCTTTACTCGCATAGATGCTATGGGCCAAAAACGGGCGAAAAAGTGTCTTTTTCGAGGCCTTGAGTGTTAGACTTACGCACGCGTGGCAGGGGCGTCACGGAGGGGATTGAGCGGGGGGTGGAGTGAGTGGAGGCACCGCGGCACCTTGTGGGGGCTGGGGTGACCAGGGGCGTAGCAGAGGGGTGTAGGAGAATGGATACTTATTACTTTTACGTGTTATACCCATATAATACGCCGCGCCAACCTGAGGGGGGTACGGCATTAGGGGCACAGTGGAACGGAACCTGGGGAGTAGCAGAAAGGCGTCCGGGGCGTATCGGAACTGATATAATATATATATTTTATACATTTTATTACTTTTACCCCATATAACATTTAACCTACCTTGAACACACTAGTATATTTAGTATATTGTACCATACTATAGTATGTTACAAAAATAATTGATCCAGCTTGTCTAAAATCCTTTGTTCTTCTTCTTCCCAAAATCTTCTCAGATAGTTCGAAGCAAATCGTTTTTGAATTAAAATTGCATTACATGGGCAGGTTGGAGTCTGAACCCTCTGGATGAATAGCTGTTTACTTAAATTTCTGCCATAGGTTAGTGGGGTGTCGTCACCCAAGTAATTTCGGACGCAGAATTGTCTGGGATAGGGCCCAGATGCTTTTGGAATCCAGTGCACCTACGATTTTAGTTTGATTCCTATAGAAATTAGCTCCGTGGATTGAAAGAGACCACTCGGGTGGCTGTACGATCATCCATTTGCTCCTCATCAGGAGCGCAGCCTGTAACGCGAGAACAGAGGTGGATACTAAAAAAGAGACTGGCGAAAGCCCCAGAGCATGCTGGTTACTATAGCTGGCTATCTGATTCAGAAATAATAAACCATTATGAATGTAATAATTTGCAGCGTTTTTCATATATATAAATGTGTCACTCCAGACGATAACTCTCCCTAGGATTGAGATAAAAATCCCATTCTTGCGCCAAAAAATTAAGCTTTCCAAACGAAAGGGTGAGGTCGTTGGCCAGCAATTTTTGCGCACATTAAATTGGTCAAATTTCAAAAAATCACAAAAATTTGCTTTAAAAAGTTCCAGTCATGCAGCATGATTTTATGAGCGAATTTTCTTAAGTTATATCATGTTTTGTTAAATTGTTTTGAAATTTGAGCTTTTTGAGTGCAAATGAATGTTTAACTATTAATTTCATTACCAAAAACATATTTTGAATAACAATCTACCATCCAAAAAGAGATTTTGATAGCTCTTTTTGCAAATTTTATCGGTTTTTTGGCAAATTTTAATGAAATTTAAGTACGTTTTTCAGCATAATTTTGTACATAAATTTTTAAATGTTCTATTTTATAGTTGTTAAACTTTATTTGAGCAATATTCTGCTAAAAAAATATCAATTTAACAAGTTTTAGCCGTTTTAGCCATTTTTAGTGATTTTTTTCAGCAAATTTTTTGAAATTCGAGCAATTTAATGTACTCAAAAAGTTCTGGCCAACGAACTCATCCTCTAGTTTGGAAAACTTCATTTTTTGGCTCAAGAACGGAATTTATATCTCAATCCTAAGGAGAGATATTGTCTGGAAGGAGTTGTCGTCATATGAAAAATTGCAAACTTCAGGAATCGTTTCAAAATGCCTCAAAACGGATTTCAATAAAGAAATTTTTCAAAAATTTTGAGCCATTGCAGTAGCTTCTCTTTTTACGAAAAATCCCTAAAACGTACTTAAATTTCATTAATATTTGCTAGAAAATCTATAAAACTGCAAAAAATCCGAAATTTTCTTTGAATCACCGAATTTTATTAAGTACGATTTGTTCTCCATATAATTGGTTTTTAACTACCTATTTCTTTCTACTGAAATTGCTCAAATTACCATACAATTTGTCATATTAAAGTACGATAGATAATTTAAGACAATCCGCTCACACGATCATCCTGCATGGCTGGAACTTTGTTAGGTTTGAATGAACGACAAGAAAACCTACACGATTCTCACAAATCAGAAGAGGCTGCGAGAAGTTGGCTAAGACGCTAAAAGTGGAACTCACGTGGACATCAACAAAAAACAACAGCATTTTATCAACTAATTTTATTTCATGTATTTTTTTATTCATTATAAATAAATGATTGTTATTTTGGTGTGTGTGCGGTTAAATAGATTTTCCTTTGTATCACTTACAATAGAAAACGCATTTTCACATGAATCATTTTCGCTCACTTTTTTTTTTTTTAGTTTTTATTTTTTTCCTTTTTTTTACTTACAAGTTTATTTGTTTGTTTAATTTTCGTGCCTTCTTCGATCCGAAAGAATTTTCGTACTGCAATATAGATATTTTCAAATTGCTTGGCGATTTTTCATAAAAATTGTTGCGTGCCATACGATTGTTTTCTTTGAATGGGCAACTCATTTCAATTATTTCATGTAAGCTTAATATTATAAGTATTTCATTTCTCATTACAGTTTACATGTAAGCAGTCTGAAGAAATTACAACAACGTCAACACTATTTACACTAAAATTCTCGGCCTACGTTACACAATATAGTTTTTTAATCATAATGTATTTATTTCTTCTTACACATGCTATAAAACCATAATGTTAAATTGTTTAATTCGATAACAATGGTTCTAGTACAATCATTTCAACGTAGGAAGAAAAAATAACTTTTTTCGGGAAAACATGATTTTATAACATATTTACTAAAGGAGAACATTCTATTCTATGGCCATAAATTTCAGGTCGTAGATTCAGTACCGATCTCTTGAACATGACAACTGACACGAAAATTGGCACAAACATTATTTCGAGGAATATCTATAGAAATATGAAAGGGGGTAGAGCTCGATTTGCACAACAGTTTACAGGGCAAAATTTAGAACAGTAAGACTTTTGGATTAGTGACTTCAGTTTACGAGCACTTGTTGACATATTTCAAGTAGGAACCACCTCTCGCGTCCCCAGATCTTCGAAGGTGCTCCAATATTCAAGATAGACACTTGGGTTATAGTCACCTATAAAAGATCAAATGAACATTCCATAGGTGAGTATTGAAAAGAAGTGCTGCAGTAGGTGAAAACCCACAGATGAACATTAAGCTGTCTATGGAGACTGACCCTAGTGCAGAGTGGAAAACAATCTAAGACTCCAAGCAACTAAGCATTTAGAAACCAACACCTCACCCAAGGAGGGAGCTATAAGTACACATCAGCCTATTCACTTTACAACTCCACTTCAAAGACTCAAGATGACCATTGGAAGATGGTATCATACTCCTGGACCACACCTTTAAGGCTATCCTTCTTGTGAGAGGTTGAAGAAAGACTATCGGATGAGACAGCCAGACATACTATTGGAGTGGACCAGGGAAATGTTCAGTACCTACCTGGGCATAGGACCCCTTAGTCCTACCTTTACTTGCAGGGATTGGATTGCAACAAGATGCTTCCCTCTACTTTACGCGGCATAGAGCATCAAAGCATGTATTATGGCACGAATGGATTTACCTGAAACAGGAAAATGTGAGGATCCACAGTTAGGACCATTGCGCACAAACTTCTATGGTGTTGGAAGCCTCCCTCTAACCAGAATGACTCACTCAAATGAATTACTTTCAAGAAGACCACCCATTCATTCATTTTCATATTTAAGGACTTGACTCACCTGTTCATAAATAACATTTTGCCCACAGAGTCCTCAATATCACAGAATAGCCTTTGGAGACATTGTTACTTGTAAGGTGCTTTTAAGAATACAAGACTTTCTTCACCAATCTATTGAAGTGCACGTTTTAATAACCTCCAACTTGGAATGGAGGTGCAAGAGAACCTCCAAGAAGGTGGAGAGTGGAATGGAATCTCTGCAAATGTTGAGCCATTGTGAAGAAGGGAGAAGAGAACTGGTGGCATGATGCTCCTCCAACATAGAATAAGGCAATGGGTCAATTATGCCTACCTGTTCTAAGGTATCTAATTTCCAGAGCCAAATCTACCAATATTCTGCAGACAGCATGAGGCAGCAAGTCACAAAATGAGTTACAAACACGTGAACATCACATATCCTGGCACATACCGGGAATCGTGTTCAACTACCATCAGAGACACCTACACGCACAATCAGGCATAACCTAACTAAACAACCGAAGATAATCAAAATTGGGAACTATCCAACAAGAAGCGAATCTGTCAATTAGGAGCAGGCAGTAAAACTAGTCTTATAGAAAAAGATGAGTTGAAAATGAATACTGGAACAGGTGATGATAGGGAAATGGCTGAATCCGAATTTGAGTTTGCAAGTGAAAATTTTCAACTATTGATATATTCAACTTAAAACATAGCCTTCCTAGGATTCAAGAAATAATGTATCATAGATGTTCAACATGCCTTCAGAAAATGTTGTGCAATTAGCTCTAACTGATGGAATGAAACGAGAGCATTGGGATTATCTTTAAGCTTACCTACCAAATGTGTTCGATTCGTAGCCGTAGACTGTTAAGAGGAATTCCGATTGAAGGAATACTTCGATATATCCAGCCCAACATTGGAAGGTATAGGATATTAAATGAAAAGATAGATAATCGTAACCCAAACCCGGATGCGAGGACAATTCACTACTCAAAAATTGACTGTAAATAAATGAATAAATATAATCTTTTATTTATTTAAATCGAGTGATTGTAAACGAAACTCGAAGCTTTCAATAAATCGTAAACTACTACCATATGAATCATCCATGACAGCTCGTCTACAAGTCAATACAAAATAATAAAAATACTGATACAAAAGCGTAATAATGATACAGCGTAAATACGTCAAACAAATAGGTAATGATAAATATTACATAATAATTATAGTGTATAGAAAAAACTTTTAACAGGTAAAACAACATAATACAAATAATTTAATAATACAACTTAAAGGAAAGGAGACAACGATGGTGACATAATCATTGGGTATTATTAGTGGAATACCTTCCAAACGATAAACTGTATCCGATCAACGAATTTAAAAATTTGGGGTCTTGATGTTCATTCAGAAACACGATGCATAGTGAATGAGATTTAATGATTTCGTGAAAACGGAGGAGCTACATAACAACTTATATAAGTTAATAGATAACAACGAAAAAATGAGTTTTTATGACTAGATAATAAAAACATCTTCAGGTGATATAACTTGAAAGGGTAAGTAGGATACATGGTATGGTAATGGGGAGTAGGAAACTTTTCGATCATACAACGAACTTCTTGACCTTCAACCATCGAAAACGCGACAAGGTTATGGATAAAAAATTAACAGTAAAATAAATAATGAAAATACGATCAACGAAACTATATACGGGGGAAACTATGTCACACACGCTAATTTTTTTTGTATAATTTTGTATATTTTTTTAACTTTTTTTATTCGCTTGGTCAGGGTTTTGCTGCAACTGCAAGGAATTACGATGAAATGCAATGATCATAAAGCTCTTCGATTTTCGTAACACAAATATTTCTTTTGGGAGATATTTTCTCCCCGTTAAATTGACGTCGAACACCCATTTTTTTTTATTTCAGGAGAGTGAACGATTCGGATTTTGAAAACGGCGGTTCACTTTCTGAATACACCACACTATGTATTACATCCTAGTACTATTGTACGAATCACGGCTTAGAATAATTTATTATTGGGTACAATCGATCAGTAGAACACTTTTTTTTTCTCTCTCTCTTGGTTCCATTTCGAGTGACTGAATCTTCACATCGGCTTTTCAACTACGGAAATTGACTAATTACTTTTTTCTACGAGTAGCTGAAAGGAGTTGAACGAGATTGTTCGACGGTTCACGTAAAGGAACCTATATTTTTAAAATGCCAAAACGTCTATTTTACGTACAGTAGACGAAATGTAAATCCTGCGCATGAAGATTACCCAACCCCTGCATTTGGAAGGATTTCATGAACACATCCTTGAAAACGCAAGTCATTCTTCTGAACAAATTCTTTAAGTAGGTAGCCGCTCGAAAATTTGTTTATACCCTTACAGATGTGATCTTGTTCACTATTATTATTTTCGAATAGTTATAAGTTGTTGGATTATTGCACTTGATAGCTTTTTACGAATCATTTGCCCGTGTAATTCTCTTTTTGAGAGGATAGGAAATTGATTAGGCAATGTGTCTGAGATGATGCAATTACGTACTTATGAGAATTTAATGTCACGTCGATGAAGACAGCAGCTGAAGGATTTCACCATCAAGTACATACCTACTTAAAATAAGCCCTGATGCAGCGTGGGGCACTCTTCTTACTAGTGAAATGCAAATTGATAAAATTTATTGAAATTCATCAATTCATGTCGAGAAAGACTGGTCAGCTTTCATTGAGACTTCTGAGAGCGTCCCAATGAGCCTTGGAATCGATCTACAACCCACGGTTTGATGTAAGTAGTTGCTAGCTGACGGTATCTTAATTGAATTAGATGTTCACACAACAATCAAATATCCGCTGAATCGATAATTAACACTGTACAATGATAAAGCTATTTTTGTGATTAAATGCGTTCTTTCTGCAGTATTACATTTGAATAATCCCTCAACCCTGCTGACGACTATCTCAAAAAGGGCAATAATTTGCTAAATGCTAACTGAAGATGGTTGTTCTAATGAATAATAAGGAAAAAAGACGAAACATTTCTGTGACGTGGGAATGGAGTTCAGTTGGTATAGTCAAGTGAGTGGATCACTGTTCAGTGTTTCGACTTTTTAGAGAATTTTCGTAGAAAATGAGCTATTGCAATGCCTCCGAAATGTTTAAAATCAAAATTTCCGAAAAATGTCTTAATCGAAATCCGTTTTGAGACATTCTGAAACGAATCTTAGAGTTTAACGCTTCTTCAAATTTATATATATATATATATATATATATATATATATATATATATATATATATATATATATATTTATATAGTATATATATATATATATATATATAGTTTTGGTGAAGGAGGAAAACACTCGCGTGTAATATTATTTTGAGGCGTTACAGATGGTTGGAAAATATAGAGAAAAAAATAAAAATATAACTTACAAAAGTGAGAATAGTTTGCCGTATCGGCGTCGTCAGCTCTAGTAAAGAAACATCCACAATCTGTTTTGAATCGTAGAATATGATTTAGAACGAGTTTATTTGCCATAAAATTGGTGGTTAACAATTTCTTTGCACTCAAATCTCAAAACTTAGTAATATAATACGATAATCCACGAAAATTCGCTCATAAGATCATGCTGCATGACTAGAACTTTTAAAATGTGAGAATGTAGAAATCCTTGAGCTTATTGATATTTATGATCCACAAGTCAACATTGCAAGGAGTGGGGTCATCAGAAAACTGCAAGTAGATATTGATGAATGAACCCCAACAGCCAGCAATCCCATCAATAGCAATCATCCCACTGAAATCTTCACAAGCAATCAATACATAAACAGCTATCCAATGAACATTAATTTTCTCAATTTACATCCACGAAAAGTGTTTCCAAATAAGAATTTCAACATTCATCGACTTCTTGATCAAATATAATACGCACCAAGATCAAAATAATATGGACATACCCGAATCGTATTGACCTAATCTTCACAGCATCAAAATTCGCGAATTAGCCCTGGTTCAACACTTAAAATGTTCATTTGGGTTTCAATTTTATTCCATTTTTCACCTTATTATAATTATTTCACTTTATTTCTTTTGGTAAAAAGGTACTGGCATAAATTCATTTCAATTTCATCAACTTTTTGTCTAAGCGTTCGGTAGGCAATCAACCTAACAGGTAATGAGAAAAGGTTTTTGCCAGCGACAGTAGCAATTATTTACAAGGAGGATCTATTACAATAATATGCATCCAACAACCAAAAACAATTCATTACTTGACACAATTTTCGTAATTCTTGTTTTGCATGTACTTACGACTATTAACGACCACAGTCTAACTTTTTCTCTATTTGTTAATCATTTCTATTTATAAATCTCTGTCGTATGAACTACAATTGGTGACACCACATGACACACGGTACTGAAAAACAATATTGTTTTCCACTAAATAAGTTCATTTATTTTTTACAAAACATGATATCATAACGCTTTCAATAAAGTTAGAAATTTGTAACTTAGAAAATTATCAGAACATGACGAAGAGAGCGTAAAAACAGACTTTTGAGGTTGATTCGGTTTCATTTTATCTTGAAATCTACTATTTGTGGGGTAGAGGGGGTTGGGGTATTTCGTTGCGCCTAAACATATCACTGAATCCAGTTTTTTTTAATTACCACGTTAGATGATGGATTTGACGCAACAGGTTGTTTTAAGCAATGAACCTCTCTTATTCACCAAATATAATATATGAAATGTAAGATATGTAGGTACGACATGGCGGAGAGGTTTGAACATTGGAAATGAACGGACTCAGTCCGAAATAAATGTATTACCTACAAATCTATCATGAAAAAAAAGAGTTTTTATCTAAAATGGAAAGAAAAAACGTATATTTATTGTATTGGATCACAAGAAAAATGAACCCGAAGTATGTACGGTAGTACACACTCTCCGCCCTAGCATCTAATACTGACTCAGGGGGCCTACTCTTCAAGCTACGGCAACAGGACACTATAATTTTCACTTTTTTCTTCTCATATTCAAATTTGTCAACAGTATAGGTACAAAAACCATTTTCACAGTTTTCCTCAGGTATAAAATGTATAAAACAAAACTTTTTTAATATATATAATTTGTATTTTATTCCTAAAAACTACGTTAGTTTTTGTCCACGATTTATTTCTCCTGGATACCTAATGACGTATATGGTAGTTCACGGTCACATTTGAACGTTTTTTCCACGCCAATGTTTTTTAAACTGATTGGCGGACATTTTCATTCGTATTTTAATTAAATGCGGCTGTTGTTTTTGCAATTACTTGGGTGAACTGGAATGAGGAGTGAGGACTAATGAACGCCTTACATGCCAGTGGACTGGCAAAGACCTGACGGCCATTGAAAAGAAAAAGCCTTGCATTATTGCGGGCATCATTGTTGAAACAGTTTCTTAAGACTCCATGTACTATTGGAAATAAGATTGACGTATTACGACCATGTTTAGTACATAGGTATTAAGGAGTGGTGGTATAATGATGATAGAATGGGGGAGTTCCCTGGAATAGCAAGTTTTTTTTGGCTTAGCATGGCTGAGAGTATGTGGTGAGCTCCGAGGAGGGGAAGGTCCAGAGGGGAAATGGCTGCCCTAGCTCAGTTTCCATTGGTGGTCCTTGGGGCGGCTATGACTCTTTCAGGTGCCCCCTTGTTCATGCCACCCCCTCCACCGCCACCTCCCTCCGTTGTGCCATAGATCTTACCCGCTTTCTTTGCCATGTTGCCAAGCAGTTCAAGGGAGTTCTTGTGCGTCGATCGAAGAGATTGGAGCCACTCCTTCAGCCCAATGTCGTCCTGAAATATAAATCGAATTTTAATTTCAATCAAATACATATTATGAATTGACCACAATAGGTCCCAACTACTGAATAATTATGAAACACAACCTCAAGATACAGGATGAAAAACATCGATCAATTAGTAATTAATGTGTCCTGGGTTATAAGAGTAAATAATCTGGGAATAGCTACTAATACAATAATGAGTCAGTACATGACTGACTTAGGGCCGGGTCGACAGACTGGATAACCTCAAACCCATTAGAAGACTCCCGAGTTCCAGCATATTTGTCGTTCGACAAAATGCGATAATCGATTTTTCTCTCGATACTACCGATTTTTTCAGAGGGCTACGTGACACCCTGATTTGCGTGGTGTTATCTTAACTAAGTGGCATTTCCTTGTTTCCTATTGGTTGAGAAAGAAAGAAAGGGCTTAAATACAATATGGCACCAAACCTTCTTTAATTTCGTTGATTCTGTACCTACTTCATAACAGCCTTTCTCAATGAACCAACCTAAATGAGGTTCTTATTTTTTACAATACGATCATCAATTCTTGATGATACGAGGGGGATGCATATGGTATCGAAAATCTGGCATTATCGCTGGTGCCTTGACCAGGATCTGTCAAGAATTTGTCACAACTTTGATGTTACAAGTGAAAAAGAATGAGGAATACCCAACCTTGGGTTTGTAAAAGGCACTTCTACAATTATTTTTGTGGAAGCAAATTCCAATCTGAGAATGTAGAGACTAATAATAGTACCTACGATAGATAGATATTTTCAAGAATTCGCAGTTTCGGCACCGGGTAGGTACCTAGTATCACTTTAGGGCAAGGGATCCTGGTCTGACAGAAGGGAATGCCATGACGAAAACTCTCGGAACTTGCATAGGTGAACGCAGTTTACCAAGGTATATATAAATCATAGGCAAATTATGAAACATACACGAAGATAGGTATCCTCATACTTTCATTCATCGATCGATTTCCACTTTTCAAGGCTGGCTTCTTTGTTAATAGAATATGGAAAACGATAGCCATAGCTGACAAGAGGTACGTATTAGATCTAAAATCCCAATTACTAAAGGGCACATTACAACCAAAGATCTTAGACTCCCACAGCAAAATATGTCAAGATAAGCTTAAAAGTTATCCATAATCCCAGTGTATTGAAAAGAAAACCATTTTTAAGGGTGTTATCAAAATAATAGAGGAGGGGGGGGGAGGGTGGACGTAGTTTTATTACAACAATCTTGCCAAAATGTCGCCAAGACTGCATATGATCATGGATTTCCACGTCTATCCATGCTAAAACTCTAATTCCATGGAGTTTCCAAACTCATTTTGAGGTTATTCAAAATTTCGACCAATAGTGGTGTTTACTTGGAACTCGAGTTTCGAACTGTCGACAGTCACTATTGATGTTCATGTTATCAATTCATTTGAAAAACTGAAGTCTAACATGAGTCAATTTATATTAAATCCTAATCAATTAATAGACTATATCCATGTTGCAACTGCAACTTGAAAGTGAGAAAATATCATGCTTAAATGCAAATCTGTCACGTTCCTTCGGTCTCTACAGGGAGTGCTACCCTTTATCTCTTGTCACTTTATCTATTCTCATCACTTTTTTGTGATGAGTAGTGACTTTTTGGATTGGTTTAGCCATTGGGAAGATATGTTTAAGGATGTCTGGAGCCAGCTATAACTGCCTCTACCTTCGAAGCAGTTCTTGATGCCTGATGATGTCCAGTTTCGGGAAATGAATGGGAACACCAGGTTGTCGCCTGTCATTATGTAGTTTAAAAAAACTATTATCTACTTATTTTCTTATCTGTATTCAACTTCCCTGCATAAAACCAACTGGGCGGAAGTGGCTTCAGCACACTCTTGTCTTTTTTTTTTAATGACAGCCCTATTCCCAACGGATTGCCACAGTGCACTGCTTTTTCAAGGTTTTATCCCTTGGGAAAACCCCATCACCACGATTATTACAAGCAAAAACGCAGCAAATACCCATCATAGGATATGAGATTATTATAATAAACAAACAGCTTCACACTTTTAAATATATTTGGTTCCTAATTTTATTGTAGAGGACGTATGTAGATGACAAACAGTGATTGTTCACAAGCAGTAACGACAAACCTATTTTTTTTCCGGTTATGGTTTATTTTCAATATTGAACCTTTGAAATCGACCAAGAAAAAACATTTTCCTATACTGTCTGTGGCATCACAATTTTACGAGGGCATTTTAAACTAAAATATTGTTTCAGTTTATTTTATATATTTAATTTTTATTTTCTTGTTTTTTATGACATTGTCCAGTGTCCATAATGTTCCATTGTAAAAAATATGTCGTTAGTATTAGTTGGGATGCAGCCCAGTAAATAATAAAATGACATAATTCTTACGGCCGACTAAACTACCAGCATCACATCATAAAAATAGAGTTTCGCAGAGAAGAACTTCACTTTTAGATTGAGGCCAGGTCTCAAGTAGGCATGATGACGTCAATGGCTCTGGGGAATCCCAAGTCAGACATGACAGTGACCTCTACCTTCTTTTCTAGATACCTCGGGTGCCCCATCATACCCCAACACGGGCCGTGTCTACGATTTAAAGCTGAGTGGAACCAGCGCTCCCCACAGAGATTGAAAGGGATGCGGCAGAAATGTTTTTGAACGTTTGGAGCTCTAGTGAAAATATCAAGAGTTTTCTTCTCATATGACTCCATGGCAACTCCTTACACCACAAATTATCTTTTAATGGAAATCATGTTAGCAATTAGTTGACTGTGTGCAAAAGGAGCAAAGGAAACAAGATAAGCCACGTGAGTTTCTTAACCTAAACAATAAAAGGAAATGAAAAGAAGGTGAAGATTGTGAATTATGATAGCATTGAGGAGAACCTGTAGCAGTCATTATTCACATTAGAATCAGAAACAACCACAGACTGACAGACTTCTAATACCGGTAACGGTAAAGTCACCTTATTCTTCAGAGCCGAAATCGCTACAAAAAAGAAAAAGCTACAGAGAAATCCTTCTTGGATCTACTACGAATATGAATTTTATTATTATGGATGAGGATTACAAACTTAATTAGAAATGTAACTCACGGAATTGGTAAGGACGATTTTAGCATCACGTGTTTTGATGTTGATGCACTGCTCGCCCTTCACTGTGACAAGGTCTTGAGGTACCTCTTCAACCTAAAAATAATTATAAATGAATTATTATAATATATTTGGTTGGGTTTATCAACTGTGAAATTGAAGGGTATTTTATAATTATTCAATTTTGGGTTTAACTGAATTGTGAATTAAAAAATAACTGATGGGTGTGACTGACTACAAACTGACTACATGGGACTTCCGTAAAACGACATCTCTGGCCTGGCGGCCTATACTTTCCCAGAATGAGCCCCGTTTTGTTTGAGGATTCTCCACGTCCCTAAATTTGTTTCCTAACTCAATACAACTCTTTATCTTTTTCCAATCTAGGCCTCAAAAATCTCCAGGATCTGTCACAGTAACACGGAAAGTGCACTGCTGTGTCTTTCTCGTTACCACATTCACAAAGTGGAGAGGGTACTGTAGACATTAGAAACAGGGTCCTCTTAACGCTAAAATGCCCTGTGAAGACCCCTACCATTTGGCTGTTTTGTGCTATAGATTGTGATATAATCCAGTCTCAATGATTTCTGTCGTGGCCGAATATAAACATTCCCTGGATTGTCTAGATCTATTACCTCTTTTATCCATAACTCTGTTAGATCTTTTATGGATAGAGCTGTTATGCTAGTGCTCAGACTTTTCCATGAAAATCCCTGGACGACCTATCGATCTACCTCCTCGTTTTCAGTGTTCCTCATGAGCCGATACCCAGTTGAAAATACACTTTATTGTTATGTTGTGTATCTAGTTTGGTTGTTTGTCTTTAGCCTCTTTTAGCATCTTTAAGGTTGTAACCAGATTCATCAGTACTTTGATGCAAGGCTGGCTATCTGCATGTATAGTGTAAAACTACTAGTCTATCATTTGTGTTTCTTTCTAATAAACACACACCTGATAGTGGCGCATAGCACACTCTGAAAGACAGTGGTGAAGCAGTTAGCTATATCAGATTCCGGTATGTATAACGGCACCTGTTCTCGATATGCTTTCAGATTCCACTCTAGAAACATCCGTAAAGCATCACAGTCCATTGCATGAGTGGGACTATCGCGGGACTGTATAGGTGTAACATGGGGAAATATTAGATAAAAAATTACAAGAGGTTTTTTGCCTCCTGGCAGCCAAATACGTGATAGGTTGTGAGCAAAGAGTACTTCGCATTGGTTTATGAAAATCTCTAGGTATAAGTTGCCAAGGGAAATGGTGAGGTTTGAAGATGAACCTAGTAGATTTAAGCAAATCATATCACGAGAATGCCCTACCCAGCTGTTGGGCTGGTGGCTTTTTCAGTTTTGACACTACTAAATAGTTGCACGAATATCCACTCATGTGATAACCGTTTTATTTTAGGAATTTCTAGTACTATTCAAATATCAACTGAACTACTATGATACACGGGTAGGTACTATAGTTACAGGATGGCCGTACACACATAGTGTCACAGGATAGTGATATATCTAACTGTTCAACAATACCCAGTAATTGGCTAGAATATTGAGCACCATTGCAGTATTTCTATATCGAGAATTTAATTTTGGATCAACTCCATCCATGAACCCTACCACTTTTGGACCCTTCCCATGATAGTGACTAACAAACATACAGAAACGGCTTTCATCATCATCTCCTAAAAGAACTGAAGCAACACTTACCTGATCCATAAAAACCAAATCAGGTTTGGTGGAACCAGACTCAGGATGAAGCTCTAGACGATTAGGGTACAACTTCGCATAGCGTGTCTGCCAAGCTGACGCAAAAGGTCCTCCCAACTTTTTGATGTACCCGTGAAGAATGCAATCTGACTCTGAAAAAAAATAAAGTCAAGAATCTTTTTAGTGAGAAGGTTGTTACTAAGTACTTATTCACAACCTATCTTGAAATGAAAACTAAAAAAAGGAATGATTTTTTATCATGTTTAAGAATTGACAATGTTAAATTAATTCCAATTAATACCGTCATGTTAAATTAATACTAATACTAAATGTTTTAGTTTTCGATTTATTTTAATGCTTGTGTTAACAGATGCATCATAATGAGCGGTTTGAATGATGAATTGTTACTTTAGGAATCATGAAAATGAATGTACAAATTGTGGTAACGTACAATACAAGAAAGGGTCCCTCAGATTAGTTAGTCCAGTCCGAAAAGTAGAGTCCTAATATCTACAAACTGTAAGGAAACAGATGATGATGTGTTCCACACTATTTTGTATGCAAGAGATGGGCTACGGAAAGAAGATGCTCTGGATGTGCCACCTCAAGATATGACACCGGAGGTGGTAGTAGCCAAAACGATTCAACAGGAGCAACATTGGACCTCTGTAGCTGTATACGTTGAAGACACCCTTCAGAAAAAGATCATCTTGTAACGGGAGAGACAGAGGAGAGAGTACATAGACCGAGAGGACTGAAGATATTTCTCAAGGACTCAAACTAAAGTAATGTGTTAAACAGTTCCGGCCTGAGTTCAAACGTGGGAAAAGGAAGGTGAGGTTTTAGTGGCATTTGAATCCCACATAACCCGGAGTGCGGTCCCTCTCGGGTATCTTACGAGATCCGATTACTACCTTAGGATCTTAAAGATTTCCTCACCTTCATACGTAAAAAAAAAGAAAAAAAATATATTGTTGCGTTTTCTTTCCGCACATCCCTTAGGGCCTCGCAAGGGGCTCCGCCCCTTGACCCCGCCAGGGGGGCTTCGCCCCCCTGGACCCTCCCGGATGTTATTACTTTGAGCCTGACTGCTAAAATGTAAAAAACATGGAATCATGTTTTAGCTCCTTGCTCTCGCTTTATTATAGAAATGATCACGACGATTGAGCTCTTGTGAGATGATGATCTCCTCATAGAAACTCGCGAGTAAACATTCACTTTATTATAGAAAGAGGCTAAAGAGGCTACATACGAAATTACAGCTTCCTATAGTGTAAAGTATAGAAATTACCTATTAAAATGATTTAACCACCGCTTCACAAATCAAACCGTTCTCGCAATATTCGGATCACCTGCTATGAATCACATAATCGAAACACCAGCTCAATGAAATCATCAGAAATTAACAAGCGGTTGTAATCATGTTCACAATATCAATTATTGAGAATGATCACCTGTGTGTAAACAATTATTCATATAACCATGCTCATAACTCAGCTTGTTGGCCCACACTTCGCAGTAGTTAATAGATATAGATATGGTTGGATAAATCGAGAGCTTTCGAACGAATGGTCAACGAATTTTGTGGGATGAAAAACGACGAAGTATCATATCCCTAGCAACGACTCGGTTGCAAGCGGAAAT
Source organism: Adelphocoris suturalis (assembly GCA_030762985.1). Taxonomy (NCBI): domain Eukaryota; kingdom Metazoa; phylum Arthropoda; class Insecta; order Hemiptera; family Miridae; genus Adelphocoris; species Adelphocoris suturalis. The sequence goes on along the minus strand of CM061044.1, from coordinate 28,578,161 downwards.
CATCACAATTATTGGCGCTACTTTCATCTCACTTTATAGTCTCACTTTTCGGCGGGGGATCCACCGCTAAAACATGATTCCATGTTAAAAGAGAGCTGACTAGTGATGGTCTTGAACGTTATTTTTCGATAATGTGTTCTTCGCTACCGGTTACGAGACTGTAACTGGTTCTAATAGGAACGAGTTGGCAATGCATTGGAGGATTTATACAACGGTGAAGCATTAGTCACACAATAGGTAAGTAACAACTCAACGTTATGAGTAACGCTCTTTACCTATAGGTTTTCTCTCTGTCCCAAATTATCAATTATAGTATTACTAAAGAAGGGATGAGATGATTTCAAACATAAGGCACATATATAAATAGTAGGTGCAGGGATTTGAACATTACAACGGGAAAATCTGGACAATAAGTACACTTTTTATAAATTATAATTAAAATTTGGCTTGAGTGCTCTCCATGTTGAACTAAGGTCTTTTCACATTTCGAAAGTAGGTATTTGTTTGTTTGGTTGCTCTTTGAATCTCATTGTTACCAATAAATGCATATAAAGTGTGAAAAACGTGACAAATCTGATTTTTCTATAAATAATTTGAGTTGAACCATTAAAATCCTGTGATTATGTACTAAAGGAATATTAATGCCTTAGATAAGTGATCAGATTCAAATTTTTCCAGGGTGTTAAGCTCCTGGAAAATAACCGACAGTCGAAAAATAGTTGATACCTCGGACGGAGTTCGAATTTGCGTCGTTACTACTAAGGGCCATGTCATACGAGCGCTATTGCCGTCGCGCAGATGCGGTCGAGATAGCGCCGGAAAAAGTGCATGTCATACGTGACGGCAAATGCGTCGCGTTGATGCCGTCCCGCCAACGCCAGGTGCCTGTCATACGTAGCGTCTTCCGTTCGCATTTGCCGTCGCGGCTATTATGTTTTACCAAGATGGACACCATCCAGGTCCGTTAGCGTCGCTAACGCGACCGTCCGCGTTGGCTGTGCTCAGCTTCCGGCTAACACGGACTCGCCGACGGCATTAGCGTCCGTATGACATGCTCCATAAGAACCCCATTGCCGGGTTGGAGCGTTTTTAACGCGACGGCAATAGCGCTCGTATGACATGGCCCTAAGGGGAAATTTCAAATTAGTTGCAACACTCGAACCGGTTGAGCTATGAGGCCGATTAGTCAAACCTCTTCGACTGTCGGTTATTTTCCTGGAGCGTAACAAAGGAAAATAAGTAAAGATTTAGATTTTTGGAAAGTAAAAAAGCCCATAACGGGCTCTGCTTTGTGGGTTTTGATATAATGATAACTGAACTCAATAAATAAATAAACTGAAGGAATAAAAAACTGAACGGTAACTTTCACTAAAGATGGAATGAAATAATTTGAGGAGGACGACTAACTGGTAGAGGTTGCACAAATTACTGTCCATGGAATAACACGTTACGAGATAAAGAGTTATCTGCTGCAGGTAGAACATACCTACCACACGTAGCTACGTGGAGGAAGGGAAAACAATGTCAGACCTACCAGATAAGCCCTTTCTTTGAAAATATTCAAGGTAACCAGATCTCCAGATCGTGTTAAGGAAGGATTCATCTTTCTCTCACAACATGCAAGCAGTACGAAAGTAAAGTAGTAATTCTAATAACTCAAGTTTTCAGGTAACTAATTATTCATCTAACAGTTCTTGGACATTAACCGGTTATTTTAAACAGCTAGGTACATCATTTAACGCCCATCACTAGTGTTGACACAAATGTGAGCAAAATCGATTCAGAGAATTGTCAGGGTTCAGAAACTCGCATAAAATACTAGTTGAGGTTCCTTGGGGCATGGTTTTTCATAAAATATTGCCCTATATGATATTGATCATGTAATAAACAAAGTTGAAACAGTCAATGTTTTCTGGTAGTTTTAGGATACACATCTCAAAACCTCATGAAAACTGAAGAGCATCTCATATCCAATTCAACAACATTCGTAGCGTCTGGGGTCAATAAGGCCTCCACCTGGTAATAGGAGGGTTAATCGTGGTTTCGTATGGTGGAAGTTAACTTTTACAGTCACAAATTGAAATTCTTAGTATTTGAAGATACGGAATTATTCGCCCAATTTGAATAATAACAGAAAGGAATGCCTGTATTACACGTGTGCCTCAAAAAAAGTTCAAGATAAAGCTTTCGAGAGATTCTGTTGAGTATTTGCAGAATTTATTCGAACCAAATTCTCACCTTTTTCGTCACAGTCAAACCGCTGTTTCTGCTTCGCTTTCCGTTTCTGTTCTGTTCGATCAGCCTCTTGGTTAATCGTTTCGAATACTGTTTCTGCCACTTCACTCTGCCACCTCTCAGAAATGACCAGAGGAAAGTTTTTGTAGAGTTCCTGGTCAGCATCTGTCAACTGAGAAACAGGAAATCGTTAGCTTTCACTCATGCCATTCAATGTTCTCAACTTCAATTTTCGTTTTATTTAGTTATCTACATATTTTGTTAGCCACATTACAGTACAAGCTTGGGGTATTAACGTCAAAACTATTTACTATTCAGGAGAAGACACTTTGACATCTCATGGGTAGAATAAGATTGTAGCTACCTTGATCCCTTTGGTGTCCTCTTCGTCGAAGGAACCAATATCAAAGGCGTCAGCGGCGTTGACTTCTCCTCGAGGAGGAATTAATGGAGGTGGATACTTCTGTACGTAGACCTGCTGCCAGTCCAAACCCTCGAAGAACGGGTGATCTTTCACTTCATCAGAACTAAAAATTAACAAAAACATTTATTTCATCGCAAATTTAATACTCCCCGAATCATTTTTGAGGTAGAAAATTCATTAGAAACCAAATGGAAATGTAGTTATTCCAACTGGAAGGTAATTACTTAAAATGCTTTCAAGTTAAACAACATTAAAATCTTTCAATTTGTTGTAAACTAGCGAAATCGAGATGACCACAGTGGCAACTCACAGGGCGGTTTGATCTCTCTGGTTTTCTTTGGGGAGAGTCAAGTGTTTTCTTAAATTGCTTAGAAATCAAAAACTAAACCTTAATAAAAAAATGTTTGAATGTAGAATTTTGTTAGTGTTCAGTTTGGCTACTTATAGTATCTTTATATGCTCCCCAGCGGAGTAAAATGACATAAGTCAGTGCTTGGTAGGAATGTGCAGTCATTTGGGAATTAATTACTTTAAAAGTTTTTGGAAAATGTGTAAGGGTGAACATGGCGTGGAACCTAGAATGGATGCCATTCCACATTTCTTAGATATTTGAGATCCGGGATTTCCAAAAGCAACAAAAAAAGAAGTGAAGCATTCAGTTTGGCAGTGAAACAACAGATTGGCTGAGGCACTGTGGCGATATTAAATAGTGGGATGATTGGGGTTATGTACTTAAGAGGTAAACGCAGATATAATAAACGTATCTTTGCTTCATATTGTCATCAAACAGAGTACGAGTAAGTGCAGATGCACCACCACAAACTTGAGAGACAAGGAGTAGCCGGGAGTTTAAACGTTCGCAGTGGGAACTTGGACTCTACTGACTATTTATTAATATTTTTCCCAATGGACAGGATGATGAATATAGATAATTCCCCCTTCTTGATTCTTGTAACTGCCGCATCTTTGGTTAATTCGTGGGCTTTTCAGCTTCCAAGATATTACCTGGGAGTAGCAGGCTAATCCTCTCTACCCTCTGAAGGGATACTCCATGTTCCATCAACCCCTGGTCATAACAGGGAGCAGAAATTCGAGTAGTATTGGTCGAGAAGAGTTTTTTCTTACAGGAATTTATCGCTTCCATTCACATAATCTTTATGCCTTTACTTCGTGCCGGGAGTCTTCCATTATTGCCGTTATTGTATGAAATCATTCTCTCCTCTGAAGGGATGTGTGTAGCCAAATACAGTTGTTGCTCTTGAATGAATCAGTATAATGGATACATTGATTTCATTTCTCCGTGCCTAATAACTATCGATTCAATTACTAGAGAAGCCCTAACATTGTTCATGAATTCTTCAAGTTGGCCAATTGACAGAACCAAAGGCATGATTTGTTCTAATTGAATTTCTACTTTTACTTAGAAACCAGTATGCTTAAAGGCACTTCTTGTTTAAAGCCAAGAAAAATCGCCAAAAACAACGTTCTCAATTTTGACACATTAAAAGTTTTTAACACAGAATGTGTTTTAGCCATGGACTAACTTGCCGAAAATGGAACGCGGGATGGTAACGAAATGTGTGACGGATGATTTTCACGTACAACCGAGTCGTTGCTAGGGAAATGGTACTTCGTCGTTTTTCATCCCACAAAATTCGTTGACCATTCCTTCGAAAGCTCTCGATTTATCCAACAATATTATGTTAACTACTGCGAAGTGCGTGTCCAACAAACTGAGTTATGAGCATGGTTATATAAATAATTGTTTACACACAGGTGATCATTCTCAATAATTGATATTGTGAACATGATTGCAACCCCTTGTTAATTTCTGATGATTTCATTGAGCTTGTGTTTCGATGATTTGATTCATAGCAGGTGATCTGAGTATTACGAAAACGGTTTGATTTGTGAAGCGGAGGTTAAATATTTTGAATAGGTAATTTCTATACTTTACACTCTAGGAAGCTGTAATTTCGTTTGTAGCCTCTTTAGGACATTTACTTGACGATGCTCAGGGTCCGGATCAGATGTGTGGCTCTTAAAGCTAATTTCTATGCTTTACACTCTAGGAAGCTGTAATTTCGTATGTAGCCTCTTTAGGACATTTACTTGACGATGCTCAGGGTCCGGATCAGATGTGTGGCTCTTAAAGCTAATTTCTATGCTTTACACTCTAGGAAGCTGTAATTTCGTATGTAGCCTCTTTAGGACATTTACTTGACGATGTCCAGGGTCCGGATCGGATGAGTGGCTTTTAAAGCTAATTTCTATGCTTTACACTCTAGGAAGCTGTAATTTCGTATGTAGCCTCTTTAGGACATTTACTTGATAAATCACTCTTGATTTATCACGAATTTATTTCCTTTTTTTTTTTCGTAGTTTCATACTATAACTATATAAATTGATGTTATAAATGAATAGTAAACAATGACGCTTGTTTGGTTGTCACTTCTTTCCTATTCAACACAGGAAGCTGAAATTAGAGAGGGAGGGTAAAGGGAGAATGCTGAAGACGCAATGGTGATCACTGATCAGCTGAGTGAGCTCCAAAGCCATTTTCTTTCCTATTCAACGCAGGAAGCTGAAATTTGAGAGGGAGGGTCAAGAGAGAATGCTGAAGACGCCTGGGTGATCACTGATCAACTGAGTGAGCTCCAAAGCCATTTTCTTTCCTATTCAACGCAGGAAGCTGAAATTTGAGAGGGAGGGTCAAGGGAGAATGCTGAAGACGCCTGGGTGATCACTGATCAGCTGAGTGAATTCCAAAGCCATGGAATGTGTTTTAGCCATGGACTAACTAGCCAAAAAAGCTAACGAAATTTCGTAACAAAATCTGGGACAAAATCTGGGACGACAACATGGATACCGATGATACGGAACTAAGGATCGTGTAACCTGGTGTAAATTATAATGTTTATAATTTATAAAATTATAAATGTTTATAAAATTTGTTTTTTAGGCTTCAAAATTGATGTTCATAAACACATTGGGTAACTAAAGGCGATCACCAAGCAACAACTTGCATTGGTGAATCATCAATTGACCTCGACCGCCCGGTTTATAAGAATATTTACATCCGTGTGTAGTAGTTGCGACAAACCCGTTTGAAGTGAGTAATTTTATTAATGTAAATCGGAGTTTCCGTCGTTCGCGAATCGTCCTTCGGTGATGTTCTCCTGCCCCGGTCCAGATTGTCCTCCTTCGAGCTCTTCAGGTATATGTCTTCTTCATCCTAGAACATCGAAATGGTCAGGTGAACGAACGAGAGAGTGGCGGTTGCGAAAAAAAGGCGGACAGTGCGAACCCAAACAAGCAAAAACTGGAGCAGAACGGACAAAAGAATATAAGTTGCGTAAAACACTTGAAAAGTCCCCTCCAAGCGAAAATAACGAATTAGCTGAACCTAAGCGACCAAAAACTGCTGCTGAACGTAAGAAAGAATGGCAATTGCGTCAAAAACTCAATAAGTTGAAAAGACCTCTCGATGACAATGAAAATAACGATGTACCTATCAAAATACAGAAAACTAATTACGCTCTCGCTGATTACGAATTCGACCAGCGTTTTCGAAATAACCCGTTGGGTCACATTTGCGATGTTTGTGATCGAATTTGGTTTGAAAAGGATTTGAGTAAAGCTGGGCCAAAAAGTTGCGCTCTGTTACGTGCTGAATTTCCGAACGAAGATATAACCAAGTTTAAAATATGTGGTACTTGCAAACAGTCAATATACCAGTCGAACAAGATCCCACAATTATCACGAAGTAACGGTTTCGTTTACCCGGATTTTCCATCAAATTTACCGACACTCGACCCTATCTCTGAACGTCTGATTTCTCCGAGACTTCCGTTTATGCAAATACGGCGTCTCAGATACGAGCATGGGAGTAAAAGCATCGTAGGCCAAGTTGTGAATGTACCCGTGGACGTCAATAACATGGTTTCACAACTACCTAGACAACTCGACGATGATTACGCATTCAACGTACATATCAAACGCCTATTGATACATAAAACTTCATATTTGAAAGGACATGTTAGAAAAAGAATTATCAAAAGTTGGTTGGAATATTTATTACAGACTCCGTTGTACAGATTATATAAAATTACAGTTGACGCGTCGTTCTTCACTTTAAAACAAAAGCGTGAAAAGGATGTCATCGAAATAATAACTAAACAACATGATTATGATAGCGAATTACTTCTCGCTCAGCAAAAAACACTCATGTGGAGCGAAGATAAATATTTATGTATTGCTCCAGGACAAAACAAAATGCCTTATAGTATAATATTTGACGAACATGCAGAAGAGTTGTCGTTTCCTGGAATATTCTTGGGTCATCCTCGTACGTTCAAAGATGGTATAAAAGTAACGCCTTTCAGTATGGCTACGAGTGAAATTAGACGCAGAGATCGACGTGGTGTCACCCCCGTACATATTTTGTACATGGCCATGAAAATTATGCGGCTTCGAATTACTCAAGGATTAACTCAGACCTTCAAAGTTATTGGCGCGACATCCCAAATAACAAGAAAAATGATCGAAGATAAGAAGTTTCTCGAACATTGTGTTGAACATAATCTATCATTTCTGAAGTCGATTCCCAACTCGGTGCATTACTGGGCTGACAGAAAAAAGGATTTATTCGCCATGATTCGTCAACTTGGTAAGCCAACCTTGTTTTTGACACTCAGCGCGTCTGAGCCTCGATGGCCACATCTTCTTAAACTGTTAAGTATATAAATTGCAAAATAATGGCGAAGAATTCGACGGAGATCCGTTGGAAACGATGAACAGTCTTCAACGTTGTACATTGGTTAACGAAGACCCTGTCACGTGCGTACTATACTTCAACAAGCTCGCTGACGTAATTATGTACATTTTGAAATCCAAATCATGCAGTCCGTTCGGAAAATATCGAGTAGTTGACTTCTTCAAACGTATAGAATTTCAGCACCGAGGTAGCCCGCATGCTCATATCCTCCTATGGCTTGACAACGCTCCACAAGAAGGCATTGGCGAGGATATGCCCGAAACGATTAGTGTCATCGACGAATTATGTTCAGTTGACTCGAGTCAGTTGGATTATCCGAAATGTCAAACTCACAAGCACACTTTCACGTGCAAGAAGAAAAACAATACGAAATGCAGATTCGGTGCCCCGTTTTGGCCTATGCTGAAAACGCGTATACCTACTCATTCCAATGCCAAAAGAAGATGGTCGTAAAGATGATTTGAAAAATAAATTCAAAACTATACATTCCAACCTCGAGGATACCGATTACAGTTCTATACAACATTTCTTCCGTAAAAATAAAATTAAAGACGAGGAACATTATCTCAATATAATACGAGCTGGAATTTCTCGGCCTATGGTTATGCTGAAAAGAGATATGAAACAAATTTGGATAAAAACTTTCAATCCGTGGATAGCTCCGATTTTGAATTCAAATATGGACATACAGTTCATATTGGAAGAATATTCGTGTGCTGTGTACGTTGTAGATTACGTCAACAAAACCGACAGAGGAATCAGCGCGTTGCATCCCGACTTGATAAACCTCCGAGAAGAACATCCTGACAAAGATTATACAGATTTATTGAAAGAAATGAGCATTAAAATGTTAAATAGCGTCGAAATGAGTTCACAAGAAGCTGCGTGGTACTTGCTCCGTCTTGGTATGTCTGAAACGAGTCGTGACATTACGTACATTCCCACCACTTGGCCTCACGAACGACAGAAGGTCTTGAAAACGAGGAAACAGCTCGACGAACAATATCTGAACGATGAATCCACCGACATATGGAAAGAAAGCATGATACAAAAATACGAACGACGGCCACGTGATGCTATGGCGGAAGTAACTCTAGCCCAGTTCGTATCGAAGTATTACAAAACTACAAAAGGACAGTACACGCTGCGAGATGTCCCTCGGGTGATCAGATCTCGTCAGTACGAAATGGGTAATGTGATCGAATACAAACGAGAAATGGTTATGTTGCACTATCCATTCTTCAACGAAGAAATTGACATTTTAGATGGAAACAAATTCTTGGGTATTTACGAAGAGAACGAGGAAATCATTTTAGCTCGTCGGCAAGAATTTGAATCCGGAATTGATATAGAAAAAACCATGGAATATTGTAAACAGCTATACATGGAAAACAACGAACAAGATGAAGCCGAAGAGCGACGAGAGGCTTATGTACAGAGTAAACAAATTTCCGATGACTTTTTGCGAAAACTTTCGGTCAACAACGACGACGTGAAATTGGTGCATATGTCAAATTTATCTTCGATCATTAGGAAACGAGAAAACGTGATGTCTTCTGAAGAGTACTGCCGAGCGATGAGATTGACAAACAAAGAACAGCGCGAGTTGATATTGGAGGTAATTCACAGAATGCACGATGAACACAATTCAGAACCTCTTCAAATATTTTTGACAGGGCCCGCTGGTTGTGGAAAAACGTTTACGATGAAATTGTTGATGGAAACATATAACAGATTTACACAAGACCACAACTCGATTTATAATTCGTACGTTGCTGGTGCATCCACTGGAAAGGCAGCAACTGCTATCAATGGAACGACTGTACATTCAGCCTTTCGAATCTCGTTATCTAGGTCGGATCACGGGTTGTCCATAGAATCATTGAATTCCTTTCGCAATGGATTCAAAAACATCAGTATCATTTTCATAGATGAAGTAAGCATGATAGGAGCCGAGCTGCTGGAAATTCTGAATTCGCGGCTTCAACAAATTAATATGGATTTCGATAAACCATTCGGCGGTTTCCACATTGTATTCTGTGGGGATCTTCGACAATTACCTCCTGTGATGGCTACTGCGATTTATAAGCGAAGAAAATTAAGATTCAACAACGAAGTTTTGTGGCAATCGCTTCTCTATTATCCATTGGTACAGGTAGTACGACAAAGCGACGTAACGTTCTCTTCAATCCTCACAAAAATAGGAGATGGCCATAAGTTAACAGAAGAAGAAACGGCGATCATACAATCTCGATTTATTACTGCCGATGAAGTTAACAGACGCCTTCCAAGAGCAATCAGACTGTTTCTGAAAAATGTTGACGTTGCTCGTTATAACTCTGAGATCATTCAAAGCAATAATGAAACGCTTGAACACATCGCCCTTGATAAATATTCGGGCTACAAAGATAATGCGCAATTAGTTAGTATGCGAACCAAAGTCCATAAAATGGGCATAACTGACACTGCTGGATTACCGTACATAATTCGATTCTTGTTAGGCACTCCTTATATGATAACCTGTAATATCGATGTAGCAGACGGCCTTGTGAATGGTGCTATAGGAATATTGCAACACATCGAATACGGTGACGAGGAAAACGACGGAATCAAACGTGTTTGGCTACGATTCGACCACGATAAAATCGGGAAGTTATTGAAAGCGAAATGTCATGCACACGTTGCATCAAAGCAAGAGCTCGACTATAACTGGGTACCAATCACTAAACGCACTACCAACATATCTTTCCAAACTCGCACGTTGTCATGTAAACGGCTACAATTCCCACTAGTAGAAGCGTGCGCACTAACGATACCAATCAGGGCTTAAACAATCGCACTATGATCAACAACATATCTTTTGTTCCTAAACTACGCACATGTGGAAAGGTGAACACCGAGTCATTCGAAAGATAAACGACTGCTACAATCTGGTCCAAGATTTGTCTAGTTCAGAAAGCGTGCGATTATCACTATCACGGCGTTATACACAAGTCGCAGGGCGGGACTTACGACACAATCGTGTATGACTACGACAAGAGTCATGATCAACAGTTAGTATACGTGGCGCTGTCTAGAGCAACTACTCTCGAAGGTTTGTTCCTAACAAATAAAAATAAGGACCATACGTTCCATCATGCACGTGGAAAGGTGAACACCGAGTTGAGAACCGAATTCGAAAGATTAAATAATCATCGACTGCAAACAAACAGCGACGAGTGCAGAGAATTTCTTAACCGCTCTGGTCCTGAAGATTTGTCTCTACTCACACTGAACGTTCAGAGTTTGAAGGCGCACAAGGAAGATCTGATAACCGATTATCTACTATCAGAATCCAAAATCATGGCGTTAACCAAAACTTGGTTAAACAACAACGAAGAAGTTGGATTGAGAGGCTACCGATGCGTCACTCAGTTCAAACGTGAAAAGGTGCGAGCTGGCGGAGTAGCCATGTATGAAAAAGAAGACTGCATGCTATTTTCGACTCCGCACATTCTAATGAAGTTCGACAAAGCGTTGTTACAACTTGGCAGAAGCATGGCAGTAAGTGAAGAATGTGGAGACATTTGCGCCATCGAAAGTACCATAAATGGGCAACGAGTCCTACTTGTTACGGTTTACATCTCACCGGGCACGAGCATCAGCGATATCGAAGATTTCTTTGAATTGAATTTATTAGCGTACACACCTAAAGTTGCGGAAATCGTCAATGTGGTAAAAAAAAAGACAATACCATCAATCCTTCTATCCGGTGACATAAATTTGGATCTCAAGAAACCCGAAAATCATCGATTGATTCATTTCATGGAAGAGACCTTTGGGCTTGAACTGAAAACTAATCCAACTCTATCGACTACTCGTGGTGGATCGTGCATCGATCTGATATTTGCTCGCCGCATAGATAAAATTGTTACTAAAAGTTACATAACTTATTTTAGTTATCATAAACCGTTATTGTCTATTACCTCTAACGATTGTGTACCTACCTGAAAAGTAAGAAGAATCTTTACATTCTTAACATACCTTTATTTTTGTTTTGTTTGTTTTTGTTGCTTGAATCCTTTCGGAGATTCAGTGACTTTGAAATACAAGTTTTCCTTCGAGTTTAAATCATTCGTCGCAGTTTCGTTCATTTTTGCATATCGAACAGGCAAGAAACAGTTGAACTCATCGCTCATGACCATTATTCGTTTACCATATTTGGTAGTAATTCTCTTTCGTATCCTTTCTATACCGAAAATGGAACGCGGATATGGAACGAAATGTGTGACGATAACATATGCTTAGCATGGATACACATGGATACGGTGTTGCTACCTACAGGTAGGTAGGAATCAATGGCCGGTCTCCTTTAGTTATTACGAGGCAGGAACTATCACCGTTGCTAAGGCGAGCGTTTTGTATTGCAAAAATGCGTGAATTTCCCTTTGTGAATTTCCCATTGTGAATATCAAGAAATAATGTCATCCACCGGAAGGTCAAAACGTCAGCGTCAGTCCCAAGGTCAGGCAAAGGAACAAGAACAATTAATAGAGTTGAACACGCCATTCTCATCTACTTCAAAAGAGGAAATACTGGCCGATCCATCGCCACGGACAGCCAACCAGCAGTTTGGGTCAGAAGGAGATGCCTACTTCATGGATGCCTTCGACCCATCCACCTGGACCAATAAGAAAGTGAGTAATGACCATTGAATGAAGTGATTGTCGACAACCACTTGATGGGTGTAGGAACTGGGAATACAGTACGTTCTGTACCTTCTTCGTACTAAACAATAACTCTGCTCCACAGCTCGTCAATACTTCTTTGTTAGTGAACCTGAGGGATAACCTGCAGAAACAGCGTGTAGAAGCGGAGCGCGCTGTGAGGTGGCGAGACCAGCGTATTGCCTCTTTGTGCGCCTCCCTCTCCAAAGAAAAGGAATTAAGGGCTCAGAGCCTGAGGGTGCAGCGCTCAGCGGAGAATTTATTAAATTCATTGAAGGAGCATTTACCTTAATAATTTTATGTTTCATCCGTCGTTTTTCTATTGATTTGCGTACGTTTGTATTGATTGTCACATACAAGAATGCGTTTATGAGTTATTTTAAGTTATTATCTCACTATTGGAAGTTAACCAATCTTCAACCTAAGATTGAAGACGGGTTTATGTGTTTATGTGAAACGCGTGAGCTAAAACACATTCTGTGTTTCAATAATTTCGTCCGAAGTATGTAAATAGAGGTAACCGGGGGTCCAGGGGGCTTGCCCCCTGGCGAGGCGCGGAGCGCCGAGTTTTTAACATGGAATCATGTTTTAGCTATGAATCCCCCGCCGAAAAGTGAGATGAAAGTAGCGCCAATAATTGTGATGATTTCCGCTTACAACCGAGTCGTTGCTAGGGATATGATACTTCGTCGTTTTTCATCCCACAAAATTCGTTGACCATTCGTTCGAAAGCTCTCGATTTATCCAACCATACTATATTAACTACTGCGAAGTGCGTGGCCAACAAGCTGAGTTATGAGCATGGTTATATGAATAATTGTTTACACACAGGTGATCATTCTCAATTATTGATATTGTGAACATGATTGCAACCGCTTGTTAATTTCTGATGATTTCATTGAGCTGGTGTTTCGATTATGTGATTCATAGCAGGTGATCCGAATATTGCGAGAACGGTTTGATTTGTGAAGCGGTTGTTAAATCATTTTAATAGGTAATTTCTATACTTTACACTATAGGAAGCTGGAATTTCGTATGTAGTCTCTTTAGCCTCTTTCTATAATAAAGTGACTGTTTACTCGCGAGTTTCTATTAGGAGCTCATCATCTCACAAGAGCTCAATCGTCGTGATCATTTCTATAATAAAGTGAGAGCGAGGAGCTAAAACATGATTCCATGTTTTTTACATTTTAGCAGTCAGGTTCAAAATAATAACATCTGGGGGGGTCCAGTTTTTTTTAAAGATTTCCGTGGTAATTTAGAGAATGTTCAGTGTATGAACACTGTGGGCCCATATTCTTCCCCTCACACAGTATCACTTGTCCTTAGGAGCCAGATCATGGTTTTTATCGCTCTCCCTGTCAAGTTCCCTTTGATTCCGATTTTCCCATACAGAACCATAATTATGAGAATGGTCACGTTTCACATCAATCACACCATTTTCTGAATGCTGGGTCACCTTCTTTGTGCCCACTGCTCACTCACGGTAATCACTGTCGTTTAGCAACGTATAATGACGCCTTTTACACTGCATGCATACATTCCTTGATGAGCAATTTTTTGCCAGGCAGTGATGCACAATTCAAGTAACAGTGCCACGCCATAATTGCACTGTTCTCATTTGGCAAAAATACAGGCACTTGCGGGCTCCATAGCGAAAGGATGTTGTGGATTTGCCCCCTTCAATATTTGGAGAACATCAGGCACCGTGGTCACTTGATTGATTCGAAGCTACAATGGTCGTGTATGTAGACAGTTTTAGAGCTGATTGTCGAGGGGCGTGTAGGAGTGAGTTTTTTAGATTCACAGTGATGCTTTTCTCGGTTTTCAGGTCGGTTCAGCGTTTTATGAACGTGTGAATAGGCCTGGACCAGGTATTTGAACACATGGTCCACCCATGCTATAGCTTTTTCTTCATCATGTCACTCTGAAAGGACATGCAGGATATCTGCGAATTTCCCTTCCAAATGAAGGGAAATTAGAGGGAAGGGGAAGTCTGAAACACCAAGCAAACCGGATTATATCAAAACGTAAGAGGGCTCAACACTAAGTTGTCAGTTATTCGTCACCAGGAACCTCATCTCATTTATGATTTCTTGATGTTCGCTGAAACATGGCTTGCACTTTCTGTTGAGTCGACTGAGCTTCGTCTTTTCAAATCACAATGTTTATCGATCTGATCGCTCACTTACCTTCCTGGATACCAGCCTTTAACATTTCTTGAGTCTCATCTGATGGATACCTCAAACTCTGCCTATCCTAACTTCTGATTTATCTGACTGATTTACACTAGTTCATGTACCTTATTATTTTTTGTTAATATTTTGTCGTAAATTATATCTTAGTTCAAATAACTTAATCTGTATCATGTAATATATTATTGAATTTTCTGTAATTGGCTCTAGCCGTGAATAGATAAATAAATAAATATTTTAATGTTCAGTAGCAATACGGGACAAAGGCTTTTGGGCTGGAGACAAATGTACGTAACCCTTCATCTAAATGATCCTATTGATACTGGTGAACAGAAACTAACACGTCCACATTTGGAGCCATCACATTCGTGCCTGCAGTCACGATAGATACGAAACACTTTGCATAATCTCACAAAACAGTTTTTGTTGTAATATTCACGAAGGAGGTCAGGTCTTTGTGGCTTCTTTATTGTTCTGAAAACATTGCAACATTATTAAATATGTGAGCGATTAGGAACATGCTGTTTTGATATAAACGCATGCACTTGAATGTCATTATGTATTAGAGTACAAGTAGGTGCTGATGTACCACCATAAACTTGGACGACCTGGAGGAGCCTGGAGAGTAATCGTTTACGATGGGAAGTTGGAATCGACAGACTATTGCTCGTAAATTAATATTTTTCCCAAAGGAAGGAGACCAGAGAATCAGGTCGTGCTGGGTAATCACAACCTAACAATGCTGATCAACGCCCATACGTCTTTGATGAGTAAGTCCCAATAGCTAAAATCTTCAGATGTATCAATTAATTAAGGTCTTTTAAAAAAGAAACAACTTGATTTCTCTACTTTTCATTTGTTTTCTGATGGTGACTGAAAACTCTTATTCATTTCGATAATAATGCTCCATAGTGTAGGGGAAGATGACTAACAAATCAAATTCAAGTCGGTAAAGTGTAAAGTTTGCTTGTTTAGATGGAACAACCTATTTAATTCTGAGCCAATGATCACCACAGCTGCCTGATTGATGTTTCAGGCAGCATCACAACACTTAAAAATATGTTGGTTAGCCGAACATATACTCTTGGGTTGTATGTAACAATAACTTATCTAAATTATTACCCTAGCTAACAGGATGTTTGGCGTCTAAATGGCTTTCAGATCAGCTATAACTAAAATGTGAGGAATCTCACCCTCTTCCACAGCATCCCAGTCTCTTGTCGATATCCCTCATGAGGAGTCGTTCCAAGAGATCTCTCAGTTCTGGAGAAAACGAGTCGGGGAGCTCGACATTCTAGAAGAGTAAAATATAGATTAAACTATTTTCATCAGTTTTTAGCCATTTTTAGTGATTTTTAGAAATTTGGCCAATTTAATGTGCTCAAAAAGCGCTGGCCAACGAACTCATCCTTTCGTTTGAAAAGCTTGATTTTTTGGCGCAAGAACAGAATTTTTTTCTCAATCCTAAGGAGAGTTATCGTCTGGAAGGACACATAAATAAATAAATACTTATATACAGGGTGCGGCAATGAGGACGGACGATTTTTAAAAAAATCATAAAATAGTTGATTTTCACTCAAAAAAAAATTTATTGATGCAATCAGGTTCGCAAGGAAATAGCATTTGAGACACTCAAGTGTGAAAAATCACATCAGGCATGTAGTGGCCGAAATTGTTGATGCAGTGCTGGAGGCGTTCTTGGAAGTTCGTGTAGACTCTCTCCAACATAACCCTACGTCGTAATGATCACCAACTTCTTTTTCCCTGAATTATGACGGCGACGTGTTCCAACCAGACGTGTGTGGTTCCAGCAGGATGGGGCGACCGCCCACACAGCTAGAGCATCAATGGACGATATTCGCCCTCTCTTCCCTGGTCGCCTTATTTCCAGGTTTAGCGATGTTCATTGGCCTCCTCGGTCCCCAGATTTGTCCATATGCGATTTTTTCTTATGGGGACACTTCAAGGCTTAGAGTATACGAGAACAAGCCCCGAACTCTGGACGAATTGAAGGACGCAATTCGCGTGGAAGTCGCCCAAGTTGAGAGAGTATGTTGGAGATAACGCCCAAGAACACCTCCAGCACTGCATAAACAATTTCAGCCACCACATGCCTGATGTGATTTTTCACACTTGACTGTCTCAAATGCTATTTCCTTGCGAACCTGATTGCATCAATAAATTTGTTTTTGAGTGACAATTAACTATTTTATGATTTTTTTAAAACCGTCCGTCCTCACGGCCGCACCCTGTACATGTATGTGAAAAAGCGTTAAACTCTAGGATTTATTTCAGAATGCCTCAAAACGAATTTCAATGATGAAATTTTTCAAAAATTTTGATTTAAACAATTTTCGAACTATTGCAATAGTTCATTTTTTACGAAAATTCGTTAATACAGTCCAACAGTGCAATTAGGATAAGAATGGTCAATTTAAATATATCGTAATAAAATAATACTATTGTTGCAGCATTGAAGAAGGATGAGGAGGGAAAAGTTTGACGTTCAACAACTGGTAGGAATACAGGGCACCTGTAATATATACTGGTAGGTTTTTTAGTAATACATAAGAGTTTTGAATAGTACCAAACTTAAAATAGTATACGACAACAATAAGTACTGAACTTTCAATATTTTATAAAGGTGTGATAATTGCGAATCTTTCCCCCCAATCCCATAAAGTTACGAAATGCATACAATCCCCCAGCATTATAATCATAGTGTCATGAATGCCTCTTGGAGCGCTGATGTACAAATGAATCATTGCTGGATAGGAATATTGGATCTAATTAGAATCATGGTATATTCATTACTGCGTTTCGACCATGAGTCACTAAATCAATGCTTGCATGATATACATACAAGTGTAATATCTACAGACAGCAACAAGAAAGGTGTTTTCCAAAGCCATCAAGCAGGACCTCTAATCCATTCATTAACAAGGTACCTATCTACCAAAGTTAATTTGTTTCAGTGAATGATCGACATCAAAGAGATTATGACACCACTGAACACAAATTCAACATTAGGAAACAAATTGTTTAACAAAATGTGTACAGAAGCCGTCTCGAAGCTTTTTAAACGAAAGCATTCAGATTTTGGTCTGAGCTGTAACAAGGGGATAGGTGAGTTGATATGTTTTTCAAAACAAATGTGATTGAAGATATTACAGGATACTTCCAGTATCAGTTTTATTTATTGTAGGTATAATACAACTAGTTTCGCCTATTGTGAGGCTTCATCAGGTAATAAAAAGAAAGAAATAAACTAAATTAAGTACTGAGGAATTTCGTCGGACTAGGTAACATAATAGAATCCATTGCGAAATCACTCTAATTTTAAATCTTTTCTTTAAATTGACTCATTTCTATCACAAAAGTGCCGTATAGTTTAAGCACAAGCATACTGCTCAACTGGTATTGGCTGAATTGGTGGGAATCTCCCAAGCAGGATTCACCATTCTATTGGTAAGACCAATTTATAACTAGATTGTATAAGAAACACTTCCCCAACCCTTACAATCTAATAAAAATTACTTTCATTAATTACACTATTACCTGACGAAGAAGTATGAAAGCTTGCAAGAAGTTGGTGCGGGGGATTTTGATAAACAATAGCTATAAACATGCAGGTACATATCTACTATTTTCCTAACAATAAGCTCTATAATAATGTCACCTGGTCCGATGGAATTCCTGAGTAGTTAATTTAGTTTATGTCTTTCATTTTAGTACCTGATGAGGCCTCACAATAGGTGAAACTAGTTGTACATACCTACAATGAATAAAACTGATACTGGAAGAAGCCAGTAATACCTTCCACCCTCAACCCACACACTCGTTATGAGATGGCTACAACCACAGAAACTATTATAAATGTGATTGTTGAATGTTGGAGGAAGAAAATGGGAAAGAGATTTAAATCAACCATGATGGCACGGAAATATTATGAACATAGCAATAAGGGACAGGAGTTTAGGGTTTAATGAGAGGGCACATACTCCATAGAATTCCTCAATGATTGAATCCTAAAATTAGTTTGAGACAAAATTATTATCAATGTTTGTAGAAAAACAATATTTGATACGCTTAGACTGGAAACTATATAAACTATTCACAAGAAACAAATATCTAGTTCTAAAATACCCATAAAAAGCATCGACTAATACATCAACCTTCGTTTTCACTGTTTATTGATTATTTTGAAGCTTGTCATTTAAAGTAAAATAATACAACAAAGGTGAGCACTTCACACTTATGCTTACTCTATAAAGCCTCTCAGGTTTTCAGCGTTTAACAAATTTTCAACTTTTTCGTTCATTTTTAGAGAACTGCAGTTTCATCATAAACGCAGAATCTAAGGAAGTAATGCGATTTTGAAACGCGACATTGTGAAAACTGTTTGCAGATCTGGCAGTTTAATAATTACTTTTGAACACAGCAATTAAAAACATGGCAGTGATGTGGAATGACAAATTAATGGAATGCTAAAACTACATACTGCTTCACTTCAAAACTACATCTTCAAACTCATTAGGCAAAACCAAAGATGTAAAAAACCTGGGTGGATACCACATAAAAGGGAGTCTGTATGAGCCATACGATGGGCCTAGTTCATTTAAATACCTAAAGGGTGTCCTGATTTGGGGAAACCCACCGAGCAATGAAATAAGATTGAGAAGAAAGAGTTGAAGGGGGACAAAGTGGAAAGAGTTTGGCACGACTACTAGCACTCCCTATGGCAAGCTGGGCAAAACTGCTGCCTGTGGGATGCTCTTGTTCTCCTGACTCCCGATAGATAGCACTGAACACACCTACTCGCTAGCACCTAGCCCATTTTGATATTTTTACAAAAGCAATTTTCATTGCTACTGCAGCCCTGCACCTTAAATTCAATTCAATTCAATTTTGAAAGCCCGATCCTGTTGGGAGGACCAATGACTTACGTCTTTGTCTAATAAGGCCCTTTGTCTAACAAGGTGTGTTCTTATTGTTTTTCTAACTTGTTGATTATGAAATGAAGCGAACCACCACCTGTTAGATGTTAGGACCAACTAAATGGAGCCCCAAAAAGGAGCCCATGGGTGAAATTGCAGATTTTTCAGCACCTTGTAATGTGAAATGACAAAGTTTAAGAGGACTTATGTAGGTACATAATTTTTTTTGTTACGATCACATAGGTTATAAACCAAAATACATAAGGCTGTACAAATTGAAGGCAGTTTAACGAATCGTTTCTCCAAACATCCAACCAGTGTTTCTCACCATAATTTGAATAAGAATGGAAAAAATACAGTTCATCACCGACCAATAGAACTAGATATAATGCATTTGATTGAAGCATTGAACTTCAACAATAAAGTAACACACGAAAATCCATGCTTGAAACAACGAAATAATCACAAGGAATAATCACAGTGTGGTGGTTCGCTTCATTTCATAATCAAATAGGTAGGCAAACAATAAGAACACAACTTACCATCGTTGAAGATTCAAGGTGCAAAGAGGTAGCAGCAATGAAAATTACTTTTGAAATAGAAGATGATGATCAATAAGGTAGATTATTCGCACAATTCGACGCAACATAAGTGATAGAGGTGTTTGAAGGTTTAAAAATGGCTACCGAATCCAATGTAACCGCTAGTGTAAGGGAAGAGGAAAGTAGTCCATCTCAATCTTCAAAATATCAATAGGAAAACATTAATTTTGGAATAATTCTCAGAACTAGACAACTTTAAAACGTCTTTAAACCTCACTATGAATAAACAGACAAGATATCGCTATGAATTTTAAAATTTGTAGGAAACACTCAGTTTGAGAAGTGGGAATGACGTCGGACTGTTGGGAAGGGGCAGATGTTTTCAACTTAGTTCGAAAGCTCACCCATGGCTCACCGACACGCCAATGTCGAGCTCAAACTATTTCAGGCCTTAAAATGCCTGGGTTGCAGCGCCCTGGGGAAACCTGGCATAGTTCAAATTCACCAATTACCATAGCTTCCACCAGAAACAACCTACCACTGCAACTATTCCCCAATTTAGTGCCTAATGTGCAACGTAGTTGATAGACTTATTTCAACGAAATATTTGGTTTTGTTCTAAAGGCCTATTTACACTGAGTGCGCACTGTTCGCAAACAGTCACTGTGATGGTGCACGTGCAGTGTAAACACTCACCCCCAGTGAGTAATATTCGTGTGCAGGGTCGATCCGTTGGCTTCGGTTTTTCCGTGAATGCTCAGGTTTCTTGCTCGAGAACAACTGTTTCGTTGGCCATGCGCAGTGTAACCGCACCCTCTTTTCAGGCATTAGCAAACGTTCTGCGCAGCATGGCGTGGCGCGGCACGACCTGTTTGCGAACGGTGCGCGCTCAGTGTAAATGGGCCTTAAGCGGTTTATCTTTCTTAAAGAAGAAAGTTCATACACGAGACCTGAACGTTTCCTTGGGGCTAAAGTTCAATCCCAAAGGGTTTTTTCCCCTACTACGAAGCCTACAAATTTCTTACCAAGGTATGGAAAATAAAAACATATTCTCATTTTCCCATATCAGGCATCAGACCTCCCTTTATTCATGAGTGATCTACCTAGGTTATTACATCGTGGTACTATCAGAACTATCAATTAGGGGCCCATGCCAACACCATATCCCACACACTCTGGTGCACAAAATGAATACCTACCTGTTTAAACAAGTCAAACATTACATATATTTCTCAAATTTTCATCAATAAAACAAGGGCATTTGAATAAGTATTATGAAATTCCTCTATCAATATATACAAAAGGATTGACCAATTTGAAAATGGGAACACCATTTGAAAATTCAAGTAACGATCATTGGTTAACATTCTACCATGTTATTATAGATCGTGCGATGTACTTAACCTTGCCAGTTTCTCTATTGAAACTACTCAGAAAACTTTATGGAACAATACGGGCCTTGGTTTCTTTGCAAGAATTTCAAAACATAATTTATACAACGAAAAAGTTGGAAATATGACCTATATAGAAAGGCAGTTGAATCCTACGCAATTAGATACTTACCATAGTGAGGGTCATCCGGTCTATTTCGTGTTTGTCTTTGGTTTTATGCTGCCTGAAAGGTGAATGCCCCTTGAGAAGCTTGTAAAGCATGCAACCAAAGGAGAACCAGTCTGCGCTTGAGTCGTAGGCAGTACCCTTGCTCAACACTTCGGGTGCCATGTAACCATGAGTGCCACTGTAAATTTAAGGAAGTCCATAGTGAAATAGGGAGGGGCATTTCAGCTACTACTCGTACTTTTGTAAAATGTTGTAGTACCTATAAATTGTTTTTGCAATAGTTGAATGGTATGGATATATTTGGTGCAGGAATAATAGTTAGATCTCTCTCAAATGCACAAAGAGCCGGACGAGGCTGCGGTGGGCTGATGCCAGACCGGACTGTTCGGGAACTGCGAATCCCGCGCTGAGAATTCGCTGTAGGATGGTGTTACACTCCAGGAAAATAACTCTCACAGTCGAAGAAGTTTGGCAACCCTGGCCTCATAGCTCTGATCGTTAGAGTGTCGCAACCCCGAGGAATTTCCCGTAATTACTCGTACGAGGGGCTCGCCAAAAGTAAGGTTCCCTACGCTAGAAAAAATAGTAGACAAATTTTTTTTTAATTTTTTATATTTTTTTCCGATTCTACAGATTGTTTTCTATTTTTCAACATAATCACCATTTCTCTCAATACATTTTTGAAAGCGTGGCACGAGTTTTTGAATGCCGTCCTGGTAGTGCTGCGTGCCCACCTTCCTCAGGTAGTTGTTGACTTCCGCCTTCAGCTCTTCGTCGTCGCGGAAGTGTTTCCCTCCCAGGTGCCCCTTCAACTTCGGGAAAAGATGAAAATCTGAGGGAGCAAGATCCGGGGAGTAGGGAGGATGTGGGAAAATGTCCCAGTTGAATTGTCCCAGCAGATCCTGAGTTTGGCGAGCCGAATGGGGGCGTGCATTATCGTGCATGAGAAGCACCCCTTTTGACAGTAAATGCGGCCTTTTGCGTTTTATGGCCGATCTCAACTTTTGTAGGACTTCACAATACCTCTGAGCATTGATTGTGTTCCCACGTTCAAGGTAGTCAACCAACAGCACACCTTTGTTGTCCCAGAAAACAGTTGCCATGATTTTTCCGGCAGACAACGCAATTTTCGCCTTTTTTGGGGCCGCCTCTCCGCTCAACTTCCACACTTTGCTTTGATTTTTTGTCTCTGGAGTGGTGTGGTGAACCCACGTCTCATCTCCAGTAACAATTCTGTCGAAAAGAGCATCTCCCTCAGCACTGTGAAGCTCAAAAAAAGTGGTCGCAGCGACAACCCGGTTTCTTTTGTGCTCGTCGCTCAACAGCCTGGGCACCCAGCGAGCACAAACCTTGCTGTAACCAAGATTTTCTGAGACGATCCTATTGACTGACCGTACGCTCGTTCTGTCCTTGATCGAAACTGGAAGCTCTTCAAAGATTTCTTCAATCGTCAGCCGACGATCGCCTTGCAAAATTTCTTCAACAGCGTCAACAATGTCTCCTTCCCGAGCGGTAGAGGACCTCCCGGAACGCGGTTCGTCTTCAACATTTTCTCGGCCGTTCAGAAAACTTTCTCTCCATTTCCGGACTTTTTGAACACTCATGCACTTTTCACTATACACTGACGAAAGTTCCTTGTGAATTTCAGTCCCGGATTTACCTTTTAACGTGAAAAAACGAATTATTGCTCTCAGTTCAGAGGCGGACACGGATGGGGTTGCACTCGACATGTTTACAAGACTGATACGGTCGACCAGGTTATCGGATCACTTCCCTCCAAAAATCAGTGTGGCCACCACATCCTAGCGGAATATCCCGCCAAGTTTCAAATTTTTCCCGCGCTCCGAAGCCGAATTACAAAATAGGGAACCTTACTTTTGGCGAGCCCCTCGTAGTTGTGACGACGCGAGTTCGAACTCCTGTCGAGGTTTCAAATATTTGTGGGACGTTACAATGGGGAATAGGAGGGGATGGGTCGGACGAACGACGAAATGTAACTGCAGGCCGCTGGCTCAGCAGATGCTCGCTGGAACAAGTCAGCAGTCGAGCGAGGTCATTGTCACGGTGTGTTTTGACTCAAGTGAGTGAGGAAATGAAAGGCATTCCCAGTCTTTTGGCTCGAAAGGGATTTAATTAATTATTTTCGTATGATTTCGGGTCCTATTTCGACTGGGCCACTGTAACGGCCCAAAAATATTCGATACCTCGACAGGAATTCGAACTCGCATCGTCACAACTACGAGAAATTTCTCCGCAGATGCAACACTCTAACGAAAAGAGCTATGAAGCCAGGGTGACCAAACCTCTTCGACTGTGAGAGTTATTTTCCTGGAGCGTAACATTTCCCCGGAGTCAAATACCAGCCATCTCGGGCTACAAATGGCCCAGTCTAGCATAAGCCCCGCCCCGCTCCTTGTTCACTTCTAAAACTTGAGAGAGCTCTACCTTACCTAACTCATATGGAAAACTATCTTCCACTCTTTACATAATTTTACAGCAATGTTAAACGAAACCAATTAGAATTAACAGCCTCGAAAATGAGGTTAGGTGGCCTACCAACCAAGATTCAATGGAGAAATAATGGCGGTAGATATTCAAGGTCCATTTCGAAAATCGAATTCATCAAAAAAATTATGGTGTTAGACAAGCTTTACACTTATTCGGTTTCATTATTTTTGGTAAGTACTCTGGTACGTAGTTTGTTTTCGGCGGCCGAACTGAAACCTTGTAGACCTTTTCATGTATGCGATTCATATTCGGTTTTGTGATTCGAACCTTTCTTGAAGACAGTCTTCTGATATTAATGGCAATGAGAGAAGAGCTGTGATTGTTATGTTAGTAGGAACTTTACAGAAAACTAAAAAAAAAAGAAGAAGGTAAACCAGGATTCATCGGGTGCACATATTGTCCACAAAATATAAGAATTTGGTAAATTGTATACAATTTTCCAGAAACTGAGAGAAAACGAGGGATTTCGGTGCACGATTGGCAGGCAACCACCGAAAACGAAAAGAATATGGACCAAACTGAATGAAACCTAATAAGTGTGAAACAAAACGTAAAAAATCAGAATATAAGAAGTGCCCCTTGCAGTAATATCAGAAAAAGCCAAATCAGTTCATGTTACTTCCTAATCAGGTAATAATTAATAAACAATAAAATCATTTTGTAAAACAATAAACATAAAACCTAACGATCTATTAACTTGAAACTTTAGAATTGGAACAACTTTCTTGAAATATCAGTATCGATTAGCAAGTTTCGCAAAGCATAGCTACTTTTTGATGATTCAACGCCTAAAATTTAAAATTTTTTACTGCTTTGACCTGTAGTAAATCAACGTCTTAGAAGATGACACGCATGCGCAATGAAACAGGTTGAAAAGTGTTGTCGATTCGACGTTGAAACTACTAGACCATGGATACTCCTCCTACAGTTTAAGCGAAACAGTTAGTATACAAGCTGACCAACACCAGCCTCGCTTATATTTGGTACAGTATTCAAAAGACGCTAATTTTATATGTGATAACATTTTGAAAAAGTGGCTAATTAAAATACATAATAAAATAGGTACTTGTAACACTCACACGCTGGCATGAGGTTTCTTCTTAGAAAAATCACAGGCAAGTCCGAGATCGGATATTCTGACGTGACCATGCTCGTCTAGGAGGATGTTGGCAGGCTTGAGATCCCTGTACACAATGTATCGCCTGTGCATGTGTTCCAGCCCTAGAACCATGAAATTGGTATCATGAAAACAAAAACACAATAAAAACAAAATTGACTGCCCAGTTGGGTGTGGCACATAGCTTCCTCTTATCCTATACACGAATGAATAATCAATGAAATAATTTAAATAATCTTAAAATGTAAACTCGAAATTATGATCAAAATCAGATAATAACTGTAAAAGAACTGGAAGAACTGTTTGTTTGGTACAAAGATTTGAGGTTCGTGCATGTGCAGCCATCACCTACTAATAGCAATCGCTATGGAACTCATACGGAGTAATCGCATTTCCTAATTACAATTCAAATTTGAGTGGGATCGGACAAATAGGCGATGAGAAAAGACTCGTGATGGATTTTACATTTACACAATTTTTTTGCATTGAAAACTATAATTTCTGAGTGATGAAATTTATGGGGGTCCATCACACCTTAATCCGCACATCCCCAGAAAATGCCATCGAAATCAAATTAAAACTGTAGAAGTTATGCGTGTTGCAAGAATTTCACATTTACGCACGTGCAGCAGCATCTAATGGTACGATTGTGATGAAATCGAAATGAGATGATTAACTCGTATTTTCTCAACCCAACCTTCAAATTAGAATCAAATCCGACAAGAACGTGAGAAAATGATGCTCAATGGAATTAACGTTAACTTGTGCACAGTGTAAAGTATTAGAGAGTTATAGCAACCAACGGGTGACGACAACTCAACGAGGCCCGTGACCGGTAGTTGGAGCGAGCAAAACGAGATGCTACCGTTCTTGTAGCGAATTTGAACATATGGTGGAGAACCCCCGGTTGCGTTGAAGTTTGAAGTCACACCAAACTTTGCATACTACCGCTAATGTGACGCGAATTGTGTTTTTAATTAATTTTGAGCGAGCTGTGGTTCAGTTTCTTGCATAAAATATTCTACTAAAAATACAAAAAATTGAAAAAATAAAAATTTGAAATAAAACTAGGATTTCAGTTTTCAAGTTTAGCAACCTTTTAGGGATTTTTGAAAACCAATTGGTATTTTTGCATTTAGGATTCATCAAAAAGGAATTTGAGGACTGCGTAAACACAGGAACTAATTTAGTAGGCGAACTTCATTTGAATTCATGATTTTAGGAATCATTTAGGTATCTCAGAATTGGTAGAATTGTTAGAGGTTGTTTTTTAGTAGGTAAAAAATACAAGTTATTGTTTGGATTTCTTGCTTTTCTAATTAGGTTTTTTCCTCAATTTAAGCAGACACAGAAAACGGCAAATCAAAAACTTTCTAAGTTCCGCAAGGACAGGTGAAAGAGGTATACGAATTATTTTGAAGATTGAAAAGGTATTCCGAAGTTAGAAAGAGGGATCTAAACTGCCTGGAACAAGATTCACAAAATCGAAATCAAATTCACGAGTTGAAACAATGATCTAAAACCGAAATTTGGTACATTTGTTGAAACAAGATTCTAAATTTTCGATTTGATTCACGATTTGAAGATTAGTCCGTGAGTTGAAACTAGATTCTTAAATTCAAATTTGGTTTTTAGTTTGAAACATTGATCAGAAATCGAAATTAGTTCCAAGGTAGAAATTAGGTTCAAACAAGTAGTTCTACCTCTGAATATCTTTCCTGCCACATCATTAAAAGACAGGTGGTGGAAAAATAAGCCCCCATTAACAGAATTCTCCAGTAATTAAGTATCACACATTTTCAGAGGAAAGTTTAAAACATTTTATTTGGAAAGATAGTAGCAATGTCTGTGTTGCATCTGTTTTCTTTTTTTAATTTGAAATTAAGGGAAGTTCCAACTTCTTTTATTCTAATGAAAATATTCAAAGTTAAAAACAACGATTTAGGAATTAGAGTGACTTAAATCAAAGTCAACATAAATTAAATCAACTCAACAATAACAATATAACAAACAACTCAACAATTAAAATATAACAAACAACTTTAAAAGAACGATTTAACATTAGCTGGGCAGGCTCGAATAAATTTACTTCTAGCTCAGTGCAAGGTTATGAAGAATGAACCGAAGAAACCGAAAGTCGACGCCGCAAGCAGAGCAGTCTGGTTACCCTTTGGGAAGGCTAACCGTTTGCCGGGCATACGAAGTGATCTCTACCGGCCCCCGGTAAAGTTGCTTCATGTTTGACGTCTCCCGTTTCCTAAACCGCGTCAAGGTCAAAGGGGCCCGTTGCTATAGTGTCCATGCGAGGGTCTAACGGGCCCCGTTTGTGGTTTGCTATAACTCTCTATTGATTTGTGAGTAATGAACCTGATAGAGGATCATCTAGTGCCTAACCCGTAGATCCTTTAAATATTTCATCAAAACCGGATAAAAACTTTATAAGTTATGCGTGTAGCAAGGATTAGCGGACACACAAACCCACGTACAAATAAACACACCCACGCACGCGCACACACACACACACACACACCAGTTCCATCTCAGTGAGGATTCGTTGTGCCTTTGTTCGGAAAAAGAGCAGGACTGGCACTCACTGACTGCATAGGGCTTCCGTAGATAGAAATCCCAGGCCTGATTGCATATATTTCCCCAAAAAGGCCCCTTGTGATTTGAGGATTCTAAGGCTGCGCTATGTCCCTATTTTTTTATTTTTTTTTTTTATTATTTTATTGGTTATATACATTTTGCACATGTACCAGCACGCGAGTCTTCTCATATAGTCAAACTGCCCTGACCGACCCGGACCCGCCCTCCATGACGGCTCCCATTGTCACCTGGCCATTGCTGAACAGGTAGCAGAATCAGTGGAAGTTGTCAAGGAAAGGCCGTCCTCGGATCGGCCAGGACTCCCTGCCCATCCCATTTTAGTCTTTGTTTCTTCTTTGTTCTGTTGATCTGCAAATTTTTATTTCAGCATTCTCAATGAAATGTATTTGTTGCTTTGTGCAACGAAGTTCTTTATCTTTTTTCAATCTATGTCTCTAAGTAAGGCCCTTTTGATTACATGATGGCCCATCGACTGCTGCCTAGATCTCCAGAATATATCACAGTCACACAGAAATGTTCAGCTGTGAGGAGGAAAACTCACATACAGACGCGAAACCAAAGTTGTAGAATGGTCTAAAACCTGATTTTGGAGGCAAAACCACTACCCCTAGGTAGACTCGGGAGGAACACATGTTTTTCTTTATTATTATTATTATCACTTATTTATTTATTTATTTGTTTTATTTTATTATTATTTTTACACGAAAAACATTTGAACATAATATTAATATTTATGTTATGAACTCAATGGGGAAATTTCTGGTCGAACTTATTTCAAGAAAAACTTGGGTGAAATTTCACAACGTTATTTGAAGCAAGATATCACTGGAATGGAACAGGCAGTTCAGAAACTCAAGAATGCAAACAAAGGAACAAATAATGGGACAGCCGCGAGCACAAAGTTCACTATTCTTCGAGAGGAGGGCGTGCGAAAAGCCAGGAGGAGGTGAACCGCAAAATCTATCCCAAGACAAGATCAAAGGGAAAATAAATTATCCAGTTCTCTTTTTTCCCCAGCAATGGTCATTCGAGAACCATTTTACAGAACACAAACGTATTTTTCGGAACTTACGCCAAGATTAACATATAGCTAGAATTGATTCAATAAAGACACAATGCACACATACCTATGTTTTTGGTACAAATTCAGAACTTAAGCTACTCGCCCAGCGTACTTTCCCAACGGTAGGCTTGACCCGTGTTGTTGGGTAGGTATGGTCTAGGCGATTTGCCCATAATTTTAAACATAGTACCATAAATTTGAAATAACATCGCATATGCTTCTACATAATCTACACATAACTTAAATAAACTATATAGGTGTAAAATGTTCCTAACTTCTTAAAAGTAGATAATTTTGTATACAATGTGCAAGTACTAATGTTTTTCCCCCTTCCTAAGTGTTTCCCAAAAGGGAGAATTTTGACATTATTTCTTCCAGTGCTGGGAAAATTTAACAAAATATAATAACATTGTGGAATATGTCAAGCTAGAGGCATTGTATAGCACATCGAAGTGCACCTTGCTTGAATAGAAGTTAGGAAAAGAATATTCTCCGTCGTCCATCCATCAATTTCTGTTTTTGTACTGCTTAATTATACTATTTTCTCATCTAAGTCAACCTTTATCACAATGAATTCAACGTTTTTCACATTAAATGCATCTTGTTCTCCTTTCAGTACAACCTTTTTCACTTTGAGTAACTAAAACATTTTTCCAACAACACTGACTAACCTACAACATTTTTCCTACAACCTTTTTCACATTCAATTCAATTTAGTTCACTTTGAATACCTACAACATTTTTCCCATCATTGAAAGGGGAAAAGGTTATATTCAATAGGAAGAAGAAACTAGTGCGAAAAAGTTGTATTCTATGTGAAAAATGTTGAATTCATTGAGAAAAGTGTTGAATTAGGTGGGAAAATACTATACTTATCAGACATGAGTTATTTAGCATAATGGGTTCAACACGCAACTAGGCATTCATTGAGCTTGGGGTCTGTGTTCGGCGTGAAATACAGTATCTAGCTAGCTATCCTAGTGGAGAAGCTTTTTACTTTGAATCCCCGTTAAAAATCCAAAAATCAACTTATTTCTTTCTAAACCTTTTAATTTTTCTCCATTCCAGGGGAAGATAACTGGCAATACAGACCCCATTATATGCCTTGGTAGGTAGCAACACACATAATTGAAAGCTGGAGGTTCTACTACGATTAAATTCTATGGTTGTTTTGGGACCTCACCAAGGATCACTTCAGCAGCATAAAACTTCATTTCAATCTCATTGAAAACTCCATGCTGGCTGAGGTGATAGTGAAGATCGCCACCATTCATGAGATCAAGGATGAAGCAAAGCTTGTCCGGCGTGTGGAAGGCGTATGTCATACAAACTATGAACGGACAGTCAACCTGCAACACAAGGGGATGAATTCAATCGAAAACATGAGCCCAGGGGGTTGGTTGTAAGATGAATCTCCCCTAAGATAATAATAATTCGACATAAATTGGGTGTAATAAAACGCTATCATGCTTCATTTAACTTTCCAAAAACAGGAAGATGCACTTAGGTGTAAGGATCTCTAGTGTTCGGTATTTTGAGGGGTCAAAATGAAAATCGAAGAGGTTTTCGGAATCTGAGAGATCTAACTGCAAAGGCAATTCATTAGTCAATATATTTTTTCTAAAATAAGCCTAGATTTTTAAATTGATTTATTAAATTTTTGCAACATTATTCTTCATTTGCACTGTTATTATCTTTTTTTTTTTAATAGAATTTAAGCCGCGTCTCAACCGGAAGGTTCATTAGCGGCAATCAAAAAGGGGTGTCAAAAGGACACTGCAACGGGCACGATTCTAAGGTGCGCTTGCACACAAGCAGGTACACTTGTGCGCTTTCGTGTTTCAATTTTCAACTTGCGTCTTTCAACTTGCGTCTCTCAACTTGCCTCATGGGGCATGCCTCCCACGCATGCTCGAGAGGATTGCGATTCCTGTCCACATTTGCGAGTCAGTTTACTTTCAACCTCCTTTCTCGATGGAGTCAGCAGACGATGCATGTTTGCTACTTTCAATAAGTGCGGCATTTGTGGTGATTGAAAAAGCAAGAAAAAAAAAGAAAACACGGGGGAAGAAGCGATCCATTTGGATGAGTGACTATTTGAAAACTCGAGACTACAAGATTTTGAAAGAAGTGAATGCAGATGATGTTTTGTTCAAAACTTCACTCGACTGTCGAAGGATAACTTTCATCCATTGTTAAGTCTGATTCGAAACAAAATTGAAAAAAAAAAAAAAAAAAAAAAAAAAAAAAAAAAAAAAGGATACACGTTTCCGTGAAGTTATACCTCCAGAATATAGGCTGGCAACTTCGAAATTTGCCTTGGGTTAGGAGAATCTCATTCGGGAACTTCAACATGATCAACGATCAAGATATATATACCTATATTATAAACATGTACCTACCTACCTGTAACCATTAACTACAATATGTACGGTATT
The DNA here is from genome assembly GCA_030762985.1 of Adelphocoris suturalis. NCBI lineage: Eukaryota > Metazoa > Arthropoda > Insecta > Hemiptera > Miridae > Adelphocoris > Adelphocoris suturalis. The sequence continues at coordinate 28,547,052 of CM061044.1, read as the reverse complement.
TTACACTTTTTCCCCTTGGCCAATTACGTTTCATTATTGAAGATGTTAATGCCTGCTAATACACGACAAAGGGCAAAGACAGCCGTTTCTGTCTGTGTCTATTTTCTCTGTGATGAGGCACAATCACCCATTTCATCAAAATCGATCTATCAGTATCAGAGCTTCGCATATAACAACGAACTTCAGGTTTGGCCGGTGCAATGGTTACCTATTTCAACAAAATTGAGGCATGTAAATGGAAAAGGTTCTAAATGCCAATACTATTTTTTCCAGGAGCAACAAAAAATTGTATATTTTCGCAACAATCAGTTTGTATTAAACCAAAAGTTAATAGTACAGACCAAAAAGTTATTCGGAATGTCACTATGAAAAAATAAAGTCAAAAATTCGGCTGGAAATATGAGTATCATGGAAAACGCTGAATGTTCATATACTGAAAATAGGGACAAGGGTCTAAGTGCCAGCTGGAGTTTATTAAAAAGGGTCTAAGTGCCAGGTGGAGTTTCCTAAAAAGGGTCTAAGTGCCACGCACTTAGACTCCTCTACCCGCAGTTTCATGCCTCTGTTGGCACAATCCAGCATGCCAAATATTTCATGTGGTTTGATCTTTCAAATGAAAGTTTTTCCAGAACCTTTTACCCTAAAATATGTGTAGGTTTCAGTTTATGAAAGGATCAGTGACAAATATAACAGAAACCGGTATTAGGTATTTGAAATATATAATTTTATTTCAATGAATTTTTTTTTTAATTTGTAGGCCAACCAATCCAAGAAAATATTAATATTAAAACCAACCACCATAAAAAATGACCATATAAAATTGATATAAAAGCTGCGGAAGATAAAAAATGCAATATTCTAATATGAAAAAATGTGTGGCATTTACAACATGGAGCTGGCATTTAGACCCTTCCCTAGGTTACGGCCGCGGGCGCATCGATCTCCGCGCCATCTTTACTAGCTTCCAGCAACTAAACTACTGTAGGTAGGCACTTAGAACCTTTCGTAGGTTATTGGCGATGGCATGTTGACCATTTTCCGGGGAAAAAACGTGTTTTCAATTTTTTGGCATTTAGAACCTTTTCCATTTACCTGCCTCAATTAGTAGGATGATATCCTGAGACTTGTACCCGAATACTCGAACGAAATCTGACTGATGGTAGATCGCGTTTAGAATCCATTATAAGGTATCAGCATAATTTAAGTTAGGATGAATCCTACAAACCAACCACCTTTTTTTGAAAATCACGAATATTACAATGCGCATGTCATGCCACCTTGAAATAGGAACTAAAAAAATTGATTATAGCATTATAGGTTACCGTCATGGAAGGTTACATGCGTATTCGGAGCTGTATTCGGTTTCCCTTGAGCTCCGAATAGGATTTTTCTATTTGTACAAAAAAGGGACCGCTAATAAACCGTATATTTATATATACCTTTATATATTATATATTTGTCGTTTATTTCCCACAGAACAAGTGATTTTCTATAATCCTCGATAAACTCAAGCGTTTCCTTCGCGGTATTATTTAAATCCGTGGTGACAGACATCATACAATATAATAACGGCACTTTTCCCCACGAAAACTCACGCGAAATGAACGGTTTGACGCAAAGAATTCCAACCCATGCGGTTCGGCGTGCGCTGTCCCTTTCGCTTCGTTCAACACCCCCGTTCATCTCGGAAGAGGCATGCGCCTTGGTCTCCATCACGTGCGTCACACCTTGCGCCATGACGCATGCCTCATGACGCACGAAAGTTGAACAAGTGTAGACACACCTTAAGGGAAGCCATGCTGACCGTCCGTCACTAAACGGATTACCATAACGGACTCCACTGATAGATCGGAGGGGGAGAAATGATAATAATAATAACCCGCGGCTTAAATTCGAAAAAAATAATAATAATGACCCGCAAAACGAGGCATCACCGCACACTGCCTCAAAAGATACAGCGATGACGGCTTTGTAACCCCTACAGGGATCTTGTAACCTGTATAACTATTGTAACCTAATATTGTAACCCCATCACACTATCATTTGTATTATTACGAATATCACGAATTTTTAAGATTATTCAAGGTAATAGGTCACATTGTAGCCTTCCTCAGATTTCTGTATTTTCTGGAAACATACTTAAGGGCCAAGTTGTAAGATAAAAACATTTTTAAAAAGTGGAAAGGAATTTTTTCAAATGGAATGGATTTATGGGAAGTTATGAGTATTGGGGGGGGGGGGGGGGGGTATTTTGAAATACTGGCACTGAGGATTTAATTTCCATGATTCTTTGATTTTTTAAATTCATTTATAATCCCTACTTTGGGCATTGACTGCCACACACTATTCATTATTTGAAATGCGACCATTGATTAGAGAAAGATAGTAATCTGAAATGAAAAAATAAATTGATGAACTCCTCAATATCCTTTCTTAAACCCTGAAGTACCAATATATATCTACATCGATCGTCGCTACTCACTAGGAGACCTCTTGTGTCTTTAGGAGAGTTTGTATTTTGCTCTGCAGTCCAGTTAGATTTTTTCTTCTTCTTAAATGATCGTTTTCAGATAAATAAACCTTCATTTGACTTGAAACCCTTGGGATTTCAAATAAGCAGGTACGCAGCTAGAGTAAATGCAAAGACGATATGGGCGTGAGTGGGGTATTGGAAGGAGGGAGGGTAATAGACGTTGCTGAGCGACTGAGTCTCGCCACCATAATTAAACATCACGCTATCACAAAATATCGGTATTTTTACAACAATTAACCCTCTTGATCACGTCACAGGGTTCATGCGAACATAACTTTTAGAGAAGCTGTACAAGCCAAGAGTCTTTAATAACTGGGTCACCAAATCGGGGATGAAATTTCTGAGTAGTTAGGAGATAGGAGACACAATTTTCATTTTTCAAACTGGCATAAGGGAGAAAGAAAAGTTGTGCAACCAACCTAAAAACGTTTCTCCCAGGAACTAACCCAGTTGATGGGTTAGTACCTAATCTAAACCTATTTAGGTCCAAAAATATATGATAACTTGGCCGAATTCGAACATAGCATTTTCCTAAGCCAGACAGAAGCTCAGAGAAAGCCCACACTCTTAGTGACTGCCCTACCGAGGTCAATGTAATTGAAACCTCATCGACTGCGGGAGTTTTTCCTGAACATAACATTTCCTCGGAGTCAAATATCAGCCGTCTCGGTTGAATTGGGGTCGGATGAATGATGGAGTGAAACCACAGGCTTCATTGACACGATGTGTTAATACCTCAGTGAGTCAGAAACCGAAGATGCTACGTCAGAGAATGTGATGTTTACAATCTGGCTCAAGAGGGGTCCTACAGTCCTGCGCCAAATGTTATGGCTCAAAAATATATGATGACAGAACTTGAACTCATGCCTTCTTCTACGTCGGAGGGAAGCTCTGAAAAAAAATCACTCTTTTAATCACTGTGGTGCCGAGACCAATGTAACCTCATCAACTACAGGAATTTTTCGTGGACTCAACAAACCCATCCATACCTACAGGTTTAGGAGCCCAGGGCCAAAACATGACTGACGAAAAATGATTATATAACGTACACAAAACTTATGTACTTCACTCTTGGAGGAAATAAATTGTTGTCAGCCATCTCAAAATAGCTAAAACATAAAATGGCAGTCCCGAAAAACTGCTAAAATTAACATTCCTAAACCTAAAAAATTTGCATACCTACCATATTAGGTATGTTACATTGTTTTGAAATTTGAGCACCTTTAGCCCAAAGAAAGGCTCTCCTTACAATGGAAGGCTCACACTGGAAATCCTCACCATGTGTACCCAGCCTAAAAGAGACTATTGACGTTGAGTTATTAAAGGTTTTGAGGAAACACACTACATTTCGCAATAAAATCGAAACGAAAATTGAATAGTTCCCTATTCAAAAAAATCATTGTTAGCATACCAAGTCTCACCCCATGATTAAATTTAATACAAATTATATTAATTAATTAAATTAATATTTATAAATATGGAATGTGCTAAACGGTTTTTGAAACTTACGCCCGTACTGACTAGAGAAAGCATGATCCTTTCGTTGAGTGCCAATGTCTCCCCCTGCTTCATTTTGATCCTCTTCTTGTCGAGGCATTTCATGGCGTACATCTTGCCCGTGTCGGCTTTCCGGCAGCCGTACACTTCTCCAAATCCTCCACGCCCAATGATTCGGTGGACGCTGAAGTCGTTCATTGTCAGCTGAAAACCAAAACATTTAAACACACGATAATGATAAATTATCAGGTTGATATCCTATATTTTTATACAATTATTGTGACTCGAAAATATGACTCTAAGAACTTGACTGACAGAGAGAGGGGGAGGGGGGATCTTTGAAATAAGGTACCCAGTTCAGCGAGAGAGTTGAGAAAGTATAGAGCAACTCAAGAGTTACGACTAGAATTGATACCTACCCGTTGTAAGCACCCTTTATATACCTCGAGCAGAAGTACACACACTCTCATCTTCCAATACAACAACTAGAAGAATTTTCTCCAAAGTGCCTTCAATAGCCTCCCAGCAAGCTTCCTCTATTGGTGATCTCATATCACACAGGCGGTAAATGAGATCTGACCATCCTCAAAGTACTAGATCTAAAGGGTTATTTCCGCTAGTAATAACAGTAAAATTATCATTTACATCTTTTTGGAGGCGTTCGTCGTCACTAGCAAATCGAGTACAGGGGAAGACCGCTTTCGATGTAGGTACTACTGTTTCGACGTCCTGACAACGATGTGCTCACATAAAAGCGCTCACCCCCTGTACTCGATGGTCTCTTCCGAAAGGTATGTAAATAATAATTTTATACTCCTAGAGGATTGCATCCTGAAACGAAGTTGCAAACTTAGTGCATTGGTACTGGAAGAAGACAAGTTCACTTCATCGAAGACTCCCAATACGTACCGGTGTAAGGGATCTGCATACTGCCATACACCAATAAAACTGTTCAGCCTCTATGTTGGAAATGTGGAAACGGGGCTGAATTTGGGAGTCAACAACCACAGGGACTCAGTAGTGGTACAAGATGAGAATCTCCCAGTAAGCCGTCATGCCATTTCTCATAACGCTCCACTTGACGAGTGCTATGAGATGAAGGCCCTCCGAAAAAAGAAGACTGATGAGAACTGCCATGGATTAGAAGTGTACAGATTCTCTTGAATAGGGAATGTGGAACCTTATCTCCTGGTGGAACTACACCGGAACTGTTCCGGGCCGTTCAAGGTAATGATACCGATACAGAAAGGGTCACAGTGGTTCCACGTTTCCACATCCCGGCTCCATGTCTCCAAGGAGTTCTTGATCCTTAGCATACCCGATCCTTAGGGATCCCAATCCAGTTTGGGTTTTTTCTCCTTCTCGATCTGTAGCGATCCCAATCCAATTTTGACTCGAGATCGAGTTTTCTCTCCTCTTTTTTGTTAATAACATCGGAACTAACTGATATCGATATTCAAGAAGCTATCCCTATCTGCGTTTTTGCACACCCACCTAGAACGCGATGCAAACCTTTTAACTGACTACTAATAAAGAAATCCAAGTGGCTACCTATAGCTATCTGCGTTGTGCCGGTTGTGCGTTCCCACCTAGGACGTGATGCAACCTGTTCAACAACTAAATAAAACAGAATGGATTGTTAATGAATCTTGTTCAGGAATTGTCATCTGAATTATTCATTGGGCGACTAACCCCTAATCAAAGATTGGAACAATCGGGAAGGATAGCTTGCTCAACTTTGGAGACTCTCATAAATAAGAGAAATACAAGAAAATATACAATACAAGAGATATACGATATAATGAATAAGATGCCCTTTTTGGGGACTTTGAACAATTGGGAACTTTCGCCCTGGAAAAATGAATTGGGAACTTTACCCATAGAAATAGAGAAATGGGAGCTCTGGGAATAGGGAATATATAACCCATAGAAAAAAGAAATATATATATACAATAAAGGCATCAACTAGGTATAAATAATTAGAAGTAGAGAAGGGGAAAAAAGAGAAAATTAAAAAGCCTCAAAAAATAAAATTGACCAACAAAATTATTTACTTATAAGAAAAGGGTTAATTGGATTCCTTCTGGATTCTTCGGGCAATATGCTCCTTCTGGAACATTCGACCCACAAAATAGTGGATCGGATTAGTGTGTAAGAACCGGTGCACAATCCAAACAACACTCTGCTAACATGCCACGACTTAAGGTTGCCTGCCTGGTGCTGGGCGTCCAGGGCCAAAATCCGTGTGATAAATAAACAGGGGGAGGTGTGACAGCCCCTTCACCCTACTAGCCCATATTATGTGGTGCATTCACCCAATCAACTGGGCGAGGCCATATTAGCTGAAATATGAAATTAGCTTGGGATGTTCGCTTCTGTTTCCTCTGCTTCTTAACTGTGCTTCTGTATGTATAATACATATAGGAACACTGTAAATGGTAGGTACACACCTCGAAAAATCTCATTCTCTGTGGTTCATCCCTATTGAACATTAAGCACCAACTCATACTCTAGTAGGTACTCATCGTGGTAGTTTAGAAGGCAGGACCTACCAATGTAGGTATCCACCCCTCGAAAAACGTCGACACAGGATACGTACGATAGCTCTTCTCAAGTGACCTCAATTGTGAGGACAGTCCCTCAGCGGGGTCTTTGTAGTGCAGAAAGACCGCCGATAGAAAGCGAACGTTTCTTTTGTCAAAGATAATAGCCCCACTCGGCACCTTGTATACGACAATGATTCCGCAAAAAACGTGGCGCTGCAAACAGTAGAGAGAAATCCGGGTTTCGCGAAATTCACGTAGTAAGCACGTAATTTTGAAGGAAAAAAGTTTACTCACCAAGAAAATAACATCACGCAAAAAACACGGAAATTAGGCATGTATTTAAGTGGGTAAAATGGGGGGGGGGGTTCTTAAATATGCATGAAACAGCGGAATCTTGAAATATGTAAAAATATGCACACGGACGCTTTGAGAAGATAGAGTCATGAATAATGTACAAATTGTGGAGCCCCTTGAGCAATAAATTCAGGGCATAAATAGACGAACTGGTGCATATTGAGGAAAAGTTTCTCCAAATCCTCATACCTTAATGCAGTTGAAGAGGTAAAATAAGTCATAGATCATACATAATATTAACCACACATAAAAAATAAGTGCTGAGAGGGAGTTATTTCCACTCTACATTATCACAAATGACTGGGCAACCGTTTGATATTTCATTAGATTGCTTATTGTAAAAGAATCAATCGAATTGGTAAATTTATCATATGAGAATTTATATTTTCCCCAATTTCTGAAGTAAAATCGAAAATACAATTTAAGATATAAATCTTCACTATCTGAAGGATCAGGTTAGCTTAAAGCCTGTTCATTCTTTTTAACGAACTTCTCACAACATATTATTGAGCTGATGTCAATATCAGCTTGAAACATTTGGAGTTTAGTTTCTTCTTTAAAAATTCTACGGAATAACTACATCTATCCTTCCTCATTAGTTTTGACAATCACGAAGCGAATTTCAAAGATGATAAATTATTGAAATGTTCACAGATAACACGTGAGGAATTACTCTAAGAAATAAATAAGTCATTCTTGGATAAATTATTACGAGGGAGTCTAGGAAGGAGGGGGTCTGACCACCCCACAACAACTTAGCTAACGTCACCTAGGTAAATAATAAGTCACCATTTTTCCCACCTAAAAGTTATCAAATCAGAACATCTGGATCTTCCACCAGAAAGGTATTGGCTTAACAGAAAACGTTGAATCAATTTGATGGAAGGATCTTATTCTTACTTGTGTGGCTTTGAAGGTAATGGAACACTGGATTCCCAAATTACTCCGGCATTCTCAAATTGTTCCATTTGGCGGTATGTATGTTTTATAATATAAACACCGTATTACCACATAACGGAAAATATATAAAAAGATATAAATATCTAAACAAATGAAAAAGACGTAATACAATGAAAGTGATGCGAAATTGGGATTAGCAACGAAGGAGCCGGGGATGGCGCCTCAATCTTGGAGTTAGCGATACTTGCAGGTTTTACAGATGACCATTGAATAGAGATGAAAAATCGATGGTCTCTGTTTTTGGTCCCAGAACGTGCGCGAGGTCACAATTGACCAGAAGAGCTCAAAGTATTTATTCCGCCAAAAGTGAACTTAGTCAGTTTTGCAATGTGGCTATCGATATATATTATATACTCTTGATCTAGTGATTGATGATCCAGTTAATTTCCTTGAGAAAACGCAAATATTTAATAGGTAATAGGTTCAGGTGTACCAAGCTCAATCCCGATTATTGCGACTGATAAGTCAGTCTATACCTACTATGTTTCCTAACAAAGTAACGAAAACAGCGTACACATGAGTGAGAAAACAAAAAGAGTATTGAGAAGGCCCCAAGACACTGACGATCAAAATATCGTATCGTACAAGTATAATAAGTGAAATTACATATATACAATTTTTCTGACAGTTTCTTTGGACATATCAACGATTTCGATAATTCAAAATCTCTAGTACCTACTCAATACAATTCTGAGATAAATAAAACATTAATTCAAAATGAAATACGAGCATCTTAATCTAAATCTTATGATATATATTTTTGTATTCACTCACCTGAATGTTTAATTCTAAATTTTTCCACTGGCAAAACCGCGTATATTTATCACTGAAAATAATGGAAATGGTCAAAATTAGTGAACAGAATTTCAATATACACAGCTAGTGGAAATCTAATTGAACTAAATGTAATAATCATGAGGGCAATAATTTGGATTTTCGAATATGCAATTACTTTTGCCAAGTATTAATCACAATTATAATACTCCTCAAATTAAACATGGTCATTCAAATATTGTAATGTTTGTATACCTTTCTAAAAATTTTCTAAATGGTTCCCCTCTCAAGTGATTGAATATTTCTTGAATGTACGGCTGGAAAGATAAAATATAAAGCGTCAATCACCATATTTTTGATAAAACAACAATACTGCAGTTTCCATGCATCCTTCGAAAGATATAATTATCAGCAAAGGACGAGTAACAATTATGAACGTTGTTGTTGTCTTAGCTGCATTAGGAAAAGTAAATGAACAGCGCTCACATCTCTTAAACAACAACGTTTGATTATAAATGGTACTTTTAACCTCAAAATCGGATGCACTGTTCTCGAAAACTCCAAAAGCCAATTCTCGACATAAAACTAGACATAGAAAACTATAGAACTTATATGTCCGGGATAGAGAGAAAGGAAGAATTTCGTTTTTGAAAATCGGTGTTCCATCTTGTATTTCCATCTTGGCCCTCTTATCATGTGCTAAACCGCAAAATTATGCCAATAAAAATACAAGGTTTTAGCTAATGTTTTCAATATTTTCTTCTCATGTCCCCAGCAAATTAATAAACAAGAACTCCCCATTACCTTTGAGCATGCGCAATCGAAATCATGAATTTTCAAGTGATGAAATTTATAGGGGCTCATCCTCAGCCAACCCCGCACGTTCCCAAAGAAATGAAATTCGATTGAAATTGTAAAAGTTATGCTTGATGCAAGGATTTCACTTTCGCGCACGCGCATTAGTATACTAATGATACGGTCGGTATGAAATTTAAAGGAGATGATTAACTCGATTATTCCTAACTACCTCCGAAATTGAGCCAGATCGGACGGGTAGAACGTGATTCAATGTGGACGGAATTTACGTTTTCGCATGCGTAGAGTGAAGTACCTAATATTTCGTGATTAATGAAACTATAGGAGACCATCTACAGCCTAACCCGCAGATTCTCTGCGTCATTTTTTCGTAAAATTTTACGTAGATTCTGAATCCGGGATAAATAAATTCTCGTTTGAAACCAAATCAGAGTTAGTGCTCATACCAATATGCGCAGATATGTCAAATTCGAATACTACACACACAAATTAAAGGGGTAACCTGAAGAATAGAAGGGGTGTTCACGATAAATGGATCACCCTATATATAGATCATCCTCTTAGAAAGAAAAGCATGAGATCTGACAAGAAAATTCGTCAAACCCCATTACCTTCAATCTTTGAGCAATAAAACGAGTGAAAGACCTTGAAAATCGATAAATACCAACATAAATGCAACTATCCTCTCTTGTTATCACGTTTACTTTTACCTTAGTGATTTATACAAATCTATCTGTATTTATATGTACACAAAGCAAGACCAACTAAGCAAAATGTCTCACCTCGAAAAGGTTTACTGGAACTTCGTTTTTCATAAGATATTTCTGTACATGTGCGACGGCATCTCGGGGGTATTCCTGAAATAGATATATCCTTTTTCATTACATCGATTTTAATAGGAAAAATTCGTACAAAAAACTTTCATCTCTAAACGAATAGTGTTTAAAAGGTTGAGTTTTTATTGTAAGTGGATAAGCTGATTTTTCAATTTAGCCCATGCTTGTACCACACCACATTTACTATGTCAACAAGATCCTTTTCGTATTGTATTAGGAGCCATGGACATAGACATCAGTCATTGCAGCCTTTAAACTATTTTTCATATGTTTCAAACTACCTACTGAATGTTCTTTGAACAACTCTCTGAACTACAGCGTGGATTCGGACCAGTGAAAAATATTTTTGGGTTAAATTACGAGTAGTCCGAAAATGGAGTGAAACGCCGTCAAGCGCGAATTTCTATCTTAATCCATTTTTGTGGTATAACATAATTGGGAAACTCTGAGAAAATTGGGGAAAATTTGAACATAATCGCCCCTTCGGGCCTCGCAAGGGGCTCCGTCCCTTGACCCCGCCAGGGGGGGCTTCGCCCCTCTGGACCCCCTGGTTGCTTTCTGCTTTGGGCCTTCGGCTAAAATGCTAAAACATGGGACATGCTTTCTTCCCGCTAATTCAGGAATATTTTAATTTGTTTCCTTATAGTTATGATGTTGCCAAACTAATTAGCCTGCCACCAAGCGGCACAACTATAATTATGATTACCACCCACCAAGTGACAACAAAACAAGGCTTAGCACAATAATATTGTTTACTAACTATTTATAACATCGCATTATTGGATTAATATCTTGTAAATAAATTTAAAACTACGACATAAATATTTTACTAATAGAAATTAGAAGGAAGTACCTAGGTAGGTGATTTTCTGTTATGGTGCGCGTCTAAAATACTATAACCAAGATCAACTTCTCAACCAAGTGACAACGAACAAGCGGCATTGTTTACTATATCAATTTATAACATAAATAAATATAAAACTACGACATAAATAGAAGAACAAGTACGAAAGAAATACGTGATAAATCGAGAGCTTTCCAACGAATGGGGAACGATTTTTGTCCGATGAAAACTAAAGAACTTTCATTTCGCCAGCAACGGCTTTGTTGTAAGTGAAAATCATAGGAAATTTCGTGATACATCGCCGTCTCCCAAAAAACGTGAGGGTAAAGCAGTGGTTAACATAATGCGGAAAATCGAGAGCTTTCAAACTAGTCTGTGTGCCAGACTCCCAAAAAGAGCAAATTGGTATAATTTTGCGGACCAGACGAAACTTGTGTCACATGTTCCTGTGACTATGTACAGCATGAAAAACCATGATGGACATCTCAGAAAGGTAGCTTGTAAAAATGGCGGCCATTCAAAATGGCCGCAAGCACTATTCTGTAATTCGTCGTATCTTGCAAACGGCCGGTCCAATTTCAAAAAAAAAAAATTTCAAATTGTAGGTATTTTTATGGCCAACATTTTTTATTCTAATGATAATGACAGAAGCCGGATAATAAATATTTCACTATGAAAAAGTGAAAAAAGGTAAAACCAACATTTTCAAGATTTTTGTTTTAGTAGACTACAAGAAATCGGGGCTAGATAGAAACAAATATAAATTTAAAAAAGAACATTCAAATCGGTTCATTTAAAACAAATGTGACCCCGGAACGCTGTTCACACACACAAGCAAACGCAAGCGCGCGTGAACACACACATACACCAGAGAGAATTTAGGTAGTCAAAACGAGATTAGTTTTCTTTTATTCCAACATTATCAAGAAGGCCTTGGTTGACTCGAGAACAAAAAGCCTGCCTAATGGGTGTGGAACATCAGAATCCTCTTATAGACATGCGCCTAAAGGTGATTTCCCTCCTATATTTAAAAGATTTGAAGATCTCTTTAGATAGTTTGGACTGCTAGGTCAAGTTGACAAGCGGTGTTACCGTATTGATCCAGGGATGGTGAAATTCATTGGGGACATTAATGAGGTCAGGTCCACGTATTCATCTTCATATAAAATTATTAATAACTTAGATAAAATTCCATTGTGCCCGCGTGCTAAACAAATAATTTTCAATAAACAATCGTAAACAAAAAAATTTGAATGATGAGGGATATATATATATTACAGGTAGTATAATTAGTTGTTGAGGTATTTTAGTTCTATATACATTTTACTTTTTGTTAATTGGGCTAATTGCCTGTGAATATATACAAATAAACAAGGAGGGTGGGGATTAAATTTTTGTTCTTGATCGACTAGAAAGGTTGATAAGAATCGGTCGGTAATTGATAATTTTGTTAAGTTATGCCGATGTAAGGGTGGCCGCCAAATTAAAATTTCAAAATTTCCAAGTTTTTCCTGACTGTCCCAGCGATTTCCCTGACTCAACAAAACCATTAAATTAAATATTTATTATATAAAACATATTTCAATAAAATTGACATAAAGTTAATTCGTTAATTTGTTGTTTCATAAAACAAATATTTATTAATTACATAAAACATATTATATGAAAAACCACAATACCTATCAATTCTAACCAATCTTCAAATTACTAATCTATTTATTATGCAGGGTGCACCAAAAGTAAGCCATTCACACATGGTACGTAAGGTCAAAATCAACAAAAAATTTAAAATTGAAAAAACTCATTTTTAATTAGGTAAAAAAATTGTCATGGGATAAAAGTTGTTGCAAATTAGTTGAAGAATCGACTCCTGCAGTTTGGCAGACCTGTTTTGTGTACACCTTGTATGTAATTTGAAATTTAGTATTCCTTGGGTTTTAATAAAATTAATTCAAAATTACCATCCGTTGAACCAAAATCACATTATTATTTTTAGCTAACTCCATCAATGAAACGATTAAGCCTCAAAATGATTTTTTAGCATGGAACATGCTTTAGCCTTGGACTAACTAGTGAAAAACGTTACGCGGATGTGTCACGAAATTGTTCTTTTGATTGTCACGTACAACCAAGCCGTTGCTGGGGAAATGAAACGTCTTTAGTTTTCATAGGATAAAAATCGTTTTCCACTAGTTGGAAAGCTCTCGATTTATCACGTATTTCTTTCGTACTTACTTGTTCTTCTATTCATGTCGTAGTTGTATATTTATTTATGTTATGAATGGATATAGTAAACAATGCCGCTTGTTTTGTTGTCACTTGGTTGAGAAGTTATTCTTGGTTATAGTAATTGTAGACGCGCACCATAACAGAAAATTACCTACCTAGGTACTCTGTTCTAATTTCGATTAGTAAAATATTTTTATGTCGTAGTTTTAAATTTATTTGCATTTACGAATTAGCGGGAAGAAAGCATGTTCCATGTTTTAGCATTTTAGCCGAAGGCTCAAAGCGGAAAGCAACCGGTGGTCCAGGGCCCCCCTGGCGGGGTTAAGGGGCGGAGCCTCTTGCGAGGGCCGAAGGGCCGAATTTTTCTTTAATTATCTTATTTATATTAGATTTCACTATTAGATAGGGTAATAGAATTGCAATATGCATTACTAGGTATCGATTGTAATGGTTTCGGATTTTTTTTCCCCTCCAAAACTCCTAGGATCGAAACACTGAGCGTCGTAGTGCAAGGGAGCTGAGGGTTCCCCCCAGGAGGGCGGGGCCATGACGTCATGGTGCAAATGAATATCATGGGCCGTATTACTGGTCAGAAACCCATCATACAGCACATTTTTGGAAAGCTCTCATATTGATATCATTTTATTGTACGAATAAAAAATAAGCATGAAAATTCCCCATTATCTACGGACCTTTGATCAAAGCTGAGGGTTTTATCAAATAGCTACAAAAATAATATACCTTAGTGTAATAATTTGCAACGTTCTTGTTATTGAAACGTGTTGATTTCCTCAATTCCATCGCTAATGATTTAGTTGGTATTTGGATCACTCGTGCAACACAGGGGACCTCTTTTTACTCGCAAAACGAGACATTATGGCTTTGAAGGGAAACCACGCAGAACGGGTTTCGGTGAATCGATGAAGCAACGGGTAAAAGTGATAAATGATGAGTGATAAGGGATGGGTAAGCGATAATCGGGAGGATGTGAGAGAGCGAGAGGGGGACGTACGTGTGCGTGGGCGAGAAGCTCTTTCATGATAAACTTGTCGTAGATTTGCCGGGCAGACTTCCTTCTGTCCTCGGGATTGTCGAGTTTCTCGTACTCCTTGATCTGTAAACCAGAAATACGTGGGGCATTAGACATTTTAAAGATTTATTGTTCGTATTTTATACAAAAATACTAGGTATATTCCAGGACACCAAAATTGGGAAATATGTTGTAATATACAGTAGACCGCGTTTTAACCGGCATTCATATTAACCAGCCACCCTTTTTCTATCACATTTCTCTCTCTTTAGTCATCACTTCTTCATTTCCCACGGAAGGAGGAAGAAAAAAGTTCCAGTCATGCAGCATGATCGAATGAGCGAATTTTTAAAAATTGTCGTATTATATATACCTACATAAATATATAAATAATAACACCAACAACTATTAGTTAGACAATAAGTTACACCACAAAACTATTTTTTATATTACGGCTTATTTGCCTTCTTCAAAATATGAGGAACTACAAAAGTTTTTGTGGGAATTTTGACGTTGATATGCAGGGAAACTGGCCATGGAGAAGATGTAACCCCGGAGGATCGCATGCGCCCGAAACATTCGAATGTGCTTTTTCCGATTGATGAAGCATTATTCTATTTTCCCCTGGCCTCGTCTTTTTTTAAAACTTTTATGCCAAAACAATCGTAGAATTTTGCATCACCGAAGATCAAAAATTTTGATCTAAAAAAGTTTAGAGCCATTGGGATAGCTTCATTTTCAACGAAAATTCGCTTAAATGAAATAAATAGTGTCAACTACAACGTCACAACAAACAAGAATCGCAGAGTGACTTTTTTCCCTCTTTCAAAGGTTCTTGCAGTGCTTTGACAGATTCGGAAGAAAAATCAACTCGAAATGCCAGAAATCGACTTCACAATTCAGAAATATCAGAGAATCGCATCTCAACGAAATCACAAATCCTAGTAAGGGTGGCTGAGAGGTATAATTCATGCCACATGAACATGATCGCATGGCCCCAAGAACTGGGAGCAGCGTCACCGACTTGGATATGTGTTGGAGAAGTTAGCTTTACAAAAAGCCCTCAGCTGTTTAACTTTGCCGTCAGAAAGCTGTGGAAGGAGAACACCACCCCTCGAGGGTTAAGAGGGAAGAAGGGAGGGAGAGAGAAAAGGCTTTGGAACGTCGTCTTTCATGTTCGTACCGAAGAAAAAAAAGGAATGGAGAAAAACAATTTATGGGCGAAAAGTACCGGAAAGAGAACCGTAAATAATAAAATGGAGGGTGAGCCGAGGCCCAGTGTGTGGGGGTGGGTGTGAGTGGAGAAACGGATGTGATAGTGTGTGTCGTGAAATGACGTCTGTGTGGGTCGTACAATGTGAGCGAAAAGGCTTTTGCTTTTCAGAGCCGCAAAAATAGTGGAAAAACTGAGGCTTTTACTCACAAAGTGAAGAAAAAATGGAGATGAGCTGAACGGAGTGGGTTGGAGAAAAGAGGTTCTGAATATTTAAATGGAGGAAGTAGACCACAGTGGAGAGGCAGCGTAGGTTATCACGTGGTTGACGGTGGTTGTTAAACTAGAGCAGTAGTTATCAGCATTACCCTCAAGTGGAGGGGGGGGGGGGGGTTGTATCTATTATATATCCTCATGTACCTAGTATAGCATTCGCACTTTAAATTAAACCTTTCGCGAATTGAATTAAACTTGAAAATGACTTTGAATTAGACTTTTCGCAAATTGAATTAGACTTTTCGCAAATTGAATTAAACTTTCCGCGAATTGAATTAGACTTTCCGCAAATTGAATTAAACTTTTCGCAAATTGACCTTAGGCGAATCTGTTGTTTTAATCAAAACAAAATGTAAAACTTCAACAAAATGTATATAGCATTCGCACTTTAAATTAAACCTTTCGCGAATTGAATTAAACTTTCCGCGAATTGAATTAGACTTTCCGCAAAATGAATTAAACTTTTCGCAAATTGAATTAAACTTTCCGCGAATTGAATTAGACTTTTCGCAAATTGAATTAAACTTTTCGCAAATTGACCTTAGGCGAATCTGTTGTTTTAATCAAAACAAAATGTAAAACTTCAACAAAATGTATATAGCATTCGCACTTTGAATTAAACCTTTCGCGAATTGAATTAAACTTTCCGCGAATTGAATTAGACTTTCCGCAAAATGAATTAAACTTTTCGCAAAATGAATTAAACTTTTCGCAAATTGGATTAAACTTTCCGCGAATTGAATTAGACTTTCCGCAAAATGAATTAAACCTTTCCAAAAATGAATTAAACCTTTCCAAAAATGAATTAAACTTTTCGCAAATTGAATTAAACTTTCCGCAAATTGAATTAAACCTACATACGTGAAAAGATCAATAACATTAAGAAATCCTTCCGGTTGAGACGCGGCTTAAATTTAAAAGAAAAAAACAGCAAGAAAGGAATATTGATCCCTCCCTGTTGCTGGGTACTAAAGCTATCCTCATAGGACGGCTCAGCATTTTTGCAAACTTGATGGATATGTTTCTGCTGCTCCCAACTGCTGCTCTTGGACGACCTCTCCCATTACCTTTTGCTCTTAGAAGTCTTCTTGCTGAATGCCAATAAATTATACATATTAAATGTAAACTATAGATGGATACGTAGCGAGCTCAGTTATGTTATTAATAAATAAATAATTTACCTTCAGATTAACTTCATGAGGTGCTGGATTATGTTTACTTGCACGTTTTTTACAATATATACATTTTGTTGAAGTTTTACATTTTGTCTTGATTAAAACCACAGATTTGCCTAAGGTCAATTTGCAGAAAGTTTAATTCAATTTGCGAAAAGTTTAATTCAATTTGCGAAAAGTTTAATTCAATTTGCGAAAAGTTTAATTCAATTTGCGAAAAGTTCAATTCATTTTGCGGAAAGTCTAATTCAATTCGCGGAAAGTTTAATTCAATTCGCGAAAGGTTTAATTCAAAGTGCGAATGCTATATATTGTGACAAATCATACAAGTGATGGAACGAGCACGAAAGATTGTAGATTTAAACATAATCCAGCACCTCATGAAGTTAATCTGAAGGTATTTATTAATAACAAAACTAAGCTCGCAACGTATCCATCTATAGTTAACATTTTATATATAGCATTCGCACTTTGAATTAAACCTTCCGCGAATTGAATTAAACTTTTTACAAATTGAATTAGACTTTCCGCTAATTGAATTAGACTTTCCGCAAATTGAATTAGACTTTCCGCAAATTGAATTAAACTTTCCGCAAATTGAATTAAACTTTCAGCAAATTGAATTAGACCTTGGGCGAATCTGTTGTTTTAGTGGGAGCAGCCGAAACATATCCATCTCGTAATTGGCATAAATGCTGAGCCGTTGCTAAATGAAGAACTTTGGTAGGTACCTACCAAGCAACAGGGAGGGATCAGTGTTCCTTTCTTGCTGTTTTTAGCGAATTTTTGAAGAAAATTAAGCTATTGCTCTCGCCTCAAAATTTGTAGAATGTGAATTTGATAGCTATTGGGAGAGTATTGAGCTTCCGAGCTCACGCAGCTGATCTGGGTGATTCCTGACTTCGTCGATCGTACACATCAGGCGTATAGAGGCTCCACACCAAATTGAGGGCACTTGGTACCCCCCAAAAATGGCAAAATTCGTGACCCATTATCTCGGCACTCGTTTGGCCGATTTCGATGATCTTTTTTTAACTGATAGATCATGTAAAGATCTAAAGATCTGCGGAATCAGATTGAAGAAATATTAATTTGCCGCATTACAATATCGAAGCCAATTTCGGAAATATTGGTGGTATTTGAGGTAACTTCGATTATCTGTCCCGTAATTACAATAACTTATTTCGATAAACTATTCCCGCAGATTTATGCAGTAGGTTGAGAGATAACTTTCTAAAGAAAGAAAAATGAATTCGGTTCTGTAGATCCCAAGATAGAGGGTCCGATGCGCAAAAATATGCTACTTTTCAGGAGAGCCATAAAACGAAAAAGTAACGATATTCGCGCTTCTGCGACATTTTGGTGAACTAATATGACTTGAATATGTGTGAATGAGTTAGTAACGAATGATAAGACGATAACAATGATAAAATGTTCTGTTATTCTATGATGTTTACGTTTCCACTCGTCCGTGCATCTTTCCGCGTTCGGTTTGTCCGCAATTCGTTTAGTCCGTATTCGTTTAGTCTTATACGCAATGACGATAAGTAAAAGAATATTCAAGAAGGTCAACCATATCGCGAATTTCTCCAAGAAGTTGTGTGAAGATGATTCTGCTTCCGAAATTTGCCACTTACCATC
Source organism: Adelphocoris suturalis (assembly GCA_030762985.1). Classification (NCBI taxonomy): domain Eukaryota; kingdom Metazoa; phylum Arthropoda; class Insecta; order Hemiptera; family Miridae; genus Adelphocoris; species Adelphocoris suturalis. The sequence goes on along the minus strand of CM061044.1, from coordinate 28,528,328 downwards.
CAGCTCAAGTCTTTCACCCGGCTCTCATCCTTTGGCTTCCTATGATCCTTCCGTTCCTGGAACTTCTTTCTCTGAAACCCCTCTTTTTCCTAGTACTTCATCCGGCGACTCAAGCTGGTTATCTTCTTCCAAGAAGAAATTAGGATTTGGATTAGGATTAGTAAGTACCAGTATTTTGGATATTATCGGCTTTCCCTAGCTGTTTGAATTTGAAAAAGCAGGGGCAGCGGACTATGAGGCGGGCAACTTCTAAGTTAATTTGTGAGACATTTGAATTTTGTAAATATTATATGCAATATATTATCTTGTTCAGGAATGAATCTAGTTTTATTTAAGACAAAAAAAGAAAAAAGGTTGAAAAATTTTTGTTGGGGTACCAAGTGCCCTTAAGCTTCCTGCGCCTATTAGGGGAGAATTGAGCTTCCGAGCTCACTTAGCTGATCTCGATGCTCCCTCGCTAATTCTATTATACCTGCCTCATTGAAGCTCTACTTCAAATTTTAGCTTCATAGATAAAACGGCATAGAAATTAGCTTACGAGCTCAATCGGCAAATTATGGCGGTTCCGCACGTTGAAATTCTATTCTTCCTGTCTCATACAGCCTGTTTCAAATTTCAGCTTCAGAGAATTAATACCATAGAAATCGGCTTTATGAGCCATTCAGCTCGTCAGATGTCTATGAATCGTGCACTACCTACTGGTTACAAGTACTTACCTACGAGTAATATTCAATAGTACCTACCATCTAGTGCCTTTTTTTCGCATTTAATAGTTCATTATGGTTACTTAGCAATATTAGTTTATAACGTAGCGTAATAAATCAGCTTTCCTTCAAACTACAGTGGATTAGGGTTCATGAGATGTTGTGAAAAAATGAAAGCATTCCAAAAAGTGGCTAACGATTCTCATGATATGAAAACTAAGGGAGTTACACTTCCCTAGCAACGCATTGGTTGTACGTGAAAATCAACATAAAACATATTTTAGTAAGTAATGCGTGCATTACAGGGACGTCCCTATGAATGGATTTTATATAATTTTTGTGAGAGTTAAAGTAAGAGAAAACCCTATAATATCATAACTGCTCGGACTTAACCCCCCCCCCCCCCCCCCCCCCGACAGCGAATTTCTATCATAAGTATGACATTTGAAACTCCTGATATAATTTCCAAAACTAGACCAAATTGATAATTGAATTATTAAAATAATTATTATTAAAATAATTATCACGAAAAGCTGACGAGAATAGGTCATGATTTATTACCATTTCCATTCACCCCCATCCCATGAAATTTAAAACTCCTGACTTACGATCCAAAACTAGAACGAATTCATAGTTGAACCAAAAAATTCACCATGATTTATCAGTATTATCCTCTCCATTCACCCCTTCCCATGATGAAATTAAAAGCTCTTCACATACGTTCGATGACATACTCTTGACATACTATATCAAATCCTTATTGGAACAAAATAAGAATCACGAAAATCGGTCGAGATTTTTAGCTAGAGCAGCGCCTGAAACAATCGGTAATTATCCCCTTCACCCCCCACCTCGACAGTAAATACGAAATGCCCAAGATTTTTCGCACAACTAGACTAAAATTGGAATCGAACCAAATAAGAATCACGAAAATTGGTTGAGAATTGTAGCCTGCGTGGAATCGACAAACATTGTCGGAAAAAAACCACGTTTTTTTGGCTTTACCCCCTCCATTCCCCCTCTTCCATCATGGAATTCAAAATTCCCGAGGTTCGTTGCAAAAAAAGACTAAAATTGGGATCAAACACAAAATAATCTCGAAAATCGGTTGAATTGTGGCCTGGGCAGCGTCGACAAAATTTGTCACATACACATACATACGCACAAGGGCACGCACGCACGCACACACGCACACACACGCACACACACACACGCGCGCGCGCGCGCGCGTGCACCCACACACACACGCACACGTATGGTTTTTTCACGGATTCGGTCTTAGAATGGTCTGAAACGGATTTGTTTGCGGTTATTTTTTTCTCATGCTTGGGTTGTTCCCTACCCCCCTGGATCAATTCCAATAGGTCGTCCCTCTTATATAAGAAGCCTTGTCTGTATGAACTAGCTTCTGAGGGAAGTCCTAAACATGTCGGCTCGCGCTGAATTTTGCTTAATTTTCAAGCAAAAAATCCAGCGGTAAAACATGTTACATGTTAAAATGAGGGTCTGAGCACTTTTGTCAGAGCCCTAGGCCAATCAATAGGTAGGCTCTAGAACTGTATATCACTCCAGTATTAGAGCACTTGGGTTAGCAGAGACTATTTTTGGAATGAATTGTTCAACAACCGAGTTCACGCTCAGTTAGGATCTCATAGACATCCGCATCTCGTAACAGTCCCTACCTAACGTTTTCAACCCGTTGACGTTAGGAAGTGGAAGAAAAAAAGAATTAGGAGGAAAAAAAGGGACGCGCGTCAGAAGAGGAGGTCAAACGATACGGCTGACGGTTCATCTGACAAAAGGAGTTTCTTTCTTGGGCATGACGCCGTGACAGTATCAGCTCGACTTCGCCGTCACCTTCACGATCTGTGGACCAAGCAGGGGATCCACCGTTTCTATTTACAGCACTGTGTAAAATCACAGAAAATTCAAGATTTATGCTGTAAGACAATGACAAAATGGATACAAGTTGAAATTGCTCGATACAAACCATAGAAAAATTCACTCATACGACCATACTTGACTGGAACTTTTTAGGTCACACTATTTAAATATAAGTGTACATTTCTCAACATGAATGAAATGCACGTGAATGAAATTTTGGATGCTGAGGTTAGTTTTGTTGATGTTTTTGAAACTTTTTTTTTTTTTTTTTTTTTTTTCTAACAACTTTACCTGAACACCCGTGGGAACTTCCTGGGATTTCAAGTTCATTAAGTTCATAAGTTCATTTCAAGTTGTCAAGTAAATGGTACATGGTTATTGAAGACTACTATTCCTGATTTACTGAAATGATACATCTTAGCTCACTGACTTCTAACGCCGTGATTCAACGCTTGAAAAATGTGTTCGCAAGACGCGGAGTACCACTAAAAGTGCGTAAAGATGGTGGGACTCAATTCATTTCCATCGATTTCAAGCAATTCGCACATCAATTTGGATTTGATATAGCTGTCAGTAGTCCACACCTCCCACAGTCATGGTGGAGCCGAGAGGGCGGTGCAAACGGCCAAGAGGATTTTGTCAATGAATGAAGATTAAACTTAGGACTACTTGCATATAGGACTAGCCCGTTGGAATCCGTATTGTCTTTAGCAGAACTGCTGTATGGGAGAAAAATTCGATCCGCATTGTCCTCCATCCAACACTGTAAATACACCTTTCTTGAGGAAAAAGAAACGAAAACATTCACAAAACAGCTAAGTATCATGGAGATATCAGAGTTTTCTGCAGTTCCTGAGGGGAAGGGGGGGGGGGGGTCATAACAGCGGAAAATCGACATTTTTCACTATTAATGCAGATACATCGGTATATGGATATGACTTATTTTACCTCCTGCAAAATGTGTATTTCGTGTCTCAAGTTAAATCAATCGCACCGAAACTCGTAAACGAGTTCCACTATCTGCTTTACAAGCAGATACCGATTTCATAACGGTCTTCCTCGAGAGTTGTAAACAAATCCTTTAACTTTGGACTGTAGGCGACGAAATGTAGGATAAAGAATTTATTTTATCATTCTTGGAGGCACAAAAAGCATACTATAAATTAAAGTTATTTCTCCAATACAGACGCAATGAGTTGTTGTTAACAGTCGACTGTTGTCAGGGGATGAAAATGTTTCCTATGGAGTGGAGTAAATGATGCTATTGCTTAACATTAAGAATATTGTAACCGGCTTATTAAAATTGTTTATAGTCCAATCAACTTAGTTTAGGAATGTAGCCAGGTACGTAAGGAGGGGGAAATTGGTAGCTTGAGATGTGAACATTTATCACATAAATCAAGCGCTTTCCAACGAGTGGCGAACGATTTTTTGTGCGATGAAAACTGCGGAAGTTCCATTCCCCTAGCAACGGCTGGGTTGTACGTGAAAAACACTGAAATTGTGACATCAATTTTGCGTCACGGAAATTTTTGGTTGAACCCCCAGAGCAAAGACATATCCATGTCAAAAACCCTGAGTCGAATGAGGTTCCGAAGACTTTTGAATCGGATCAATATTACGTCGCTAGGTTATTTTTAAAGACCAAAGTCAAGGCGGAAAGAGAGGACTCATCCAAAAGAAGTGTAGTATTAAATTTTTTGTAGCTCTCTTATTTTGAGAAATAATATATGGTTGATCATGGAGGTCAAATCGAATTTTTTTCTTTTAGATGTACTTAAAAAATCACTGTAAACGACAAAAATTGCTAAAAATTGTTAAATTGATATTTTAAGCGGAAAATTACTCAACCAAAGTTATAAACAAGAAACCTGACTAAATATAGGAACTAGAGCAAGAACAAAATCGAAATCCTGTAGTAGAAAGACTACGATAAGCGAGGTCTAAAGTATGAAAATTGCAACGAAAAACGAAAATGAACAGATAATAAATAAACAAATATAGTGCTAAGCACTAAATCTTGACAGAACAGGGAACATGAAAGTATTTTGGTCACTCAGCTGATTAGGAAAGAACCCATCATTTCAATCGTCTCTTAATGTCCCAGAGAGTCTGCCTAAAGACTTTCAACTTCCAAGTTTCGTCCCAGTCCATTCGTCCCCGTTCCAGTGATTGCGATCATGTTTACAAAATTAACTGAGAAGTATCACCTGTATGTAAACAATTATTCAGAAAACCCCGCTCATACCGCAGATCGTTGGCCACGCACTGTTTGAAATAGCTCCATTTACTACGAAAATCCGATAACAGAAAGATGCTTTTGATATTCCACACACCAAGTCGTTCTACCTCCAATGCCTCATGTGAGAATATATAAAAAACTGAATTTCGTTCCTTTTAAATCTTTAAATTTTTAGTGCGTTAGACGCAAAATGTGGGCATGGTCTTAGACAAGGAGTGACTCAGTCACCATCATTATTTTCACCTTATCGATTTGGCGTTCAGCTATACACATTGTATACTGTCGGGAGCGGCGCCGCTATGAGTTGTTAATAGGTTTCACTTCCAGCCTTACGGTTGTGAAGTAAAGTTGAAAAACTTTAGTTCACACAAGAAAACCAGAGCCAATATGAAGCTCGAGGTAAAGCTGAATAGTCTAAACACCCAGAATTTACTTTAATCGGTGGGTGGCAAATGTGCTAACGCACATCCGTATAAGACGAATTATTTAGATATGAGGGTTTATAGGACCAGCCGCGGTAATAAGTATTCAATGAAAAATGAAATTGATGTAAACTTAGTAGAGTAAGCGGAAATCATCAGAAATGCTTGCATACGAGTCTGCAACACATTGGGACATTTTCATGTGTGTTTTCTTATTATTTTCTTATCATTAGGGAAAAAAACTGGATTCTAGAGCCACTCAGCTGATCTGTGATCGGTCAGTTGTGTTCAGAAGTCCCTCAAGGGGCTACATACCAAATCTCAGATTCGTGGGATCATTAGGGAAAAAACTGGATTCTAGAGCCACTCAGCTGATCTGGGATCGGTCAGTTGCGTTCAGAAGTCCCTCAAGGGGCTACATACCAAATCTCAGAATCGTGGGATCATTAGGGAAAAAACTGGATTCAAGAGCCACTCAGCTGATCTGGGATCGGTCAGTTGTGTTCAGAAGTCCCTCAAGGGCCCACATACCAAATCTCAGAATCGTGGGATCATTAGGTAAAAACGTCATTTCTGATGGTCATAATCATCGTTGTGGCCACTTGGGACAATTTCCGTGAGCAATTTTCGTGAGCAATTTTCGTGAGCAATTATTTTCCGTGACGTTTTTTTAGTTTATGTGCCAAAGCAAAGACATGAAAATGTCAAAAGTTTGGAAAATCAATCCACGCCTCTTTTTTGGATGTCTAATTATACAGTTCGGTTAGAAATCATAAGGGCCGGTTTATCAATGCTCAGTCGAATCTCTGGTTAACTAACTACTGATTAAAATTAGTCAGAGGTTAAAATGTGTTGGACTTTCAGATTCCGTTTATCAATCTTGAAATGACTGCTAATTAAATAATCAGAATTTACCACGGGGAAAACAGGGGTGCTACAACAGCATAATAATCCCACGAAATTAGGTTGGAACAGTGCGCAGTATTTACCTAGGTGTTTCCATAGCAAATCCAGGTCTCAGCTTTCAGGCGCATTTTTCTTCCATGACCTAACCTCTTTCTTTTACATCATCGCATCAATGGTGAATCCTTTATTTCGTGAATCACTGAAGTCATCTGTTAGTTTTTCTACAAATTTTGAAAGACACACCTACCAGATCTCAACCTCTAAATGAACTCATGACGATCAATTCAATTCTTCACTGTACTTTCCCAACATTTGTAATAAGGGTCATTCTCATTTCATTTGCCGCTTTGGGTCGTTTGAGAACCTCAGTGACGTGAAATATTAAAGTGCTCGAAAATGAGGTTAGATCGGCAAATACTACTCATTGTACATTGCAGATCCATAGATAAACAGTGAGTTTTTCATTGATGTATTTTATATATTTTTTTGTATTGAAAACATGATATCCAACTCATGAGTGTTACCAGATTTCAAAAATTGATTTCTGTAGAATGGATGACTTTGCCAAAATTGTTGTCGGGGTTCAAGTAAGTACAACAGAATCACGTTCAAACGTAATATTCAGATTTTACGGAATTCATGTTGAAGGCAGTTTAATTGAACCTAAATCTCAGGAGTGTTACCCTATTAGTGTTACAGTTTTATCAGGAGTGTTACCCATCCCTGGTCACACTCCTGAGAGGTAACACCCATGAGAATTTCCAGTAGAAATGGCGTCACACAGGATGATGAAGTGACAAAACTCGGGGATAGCTACTGTTTGAAACCTGTCACCAAGCAGTATCGGATTATTTTGTTTAAGCACTAACAACACTCGTAATTAGTGTAACACTCATGATTGAAAATAAAAATACTCAACATGTTTTTAGGCTTCATTCGCTGTAAAAACTGCTGCAACTCCAAGCACTGCACTACAGTCTCACATCTTCAACTGGACAATATAACCTTCACATCTGTCTGTTTCCCGCCATTTTCCATCAGCTTTCTTGATCGCAAAAATGATAACACTCCTGAGGTCCCATTAAGAAGAGATATAGACTGACTGAAAAACTACTTTTTCACGGGTTGGGAAAAATCTTAAAAATGTAAATCCTTATTCTAAATAAACAGGAACCAACTTAATGCAGCTAGTAACCCTGGCCAGTTCTAGATTGTCATTGTTTCGTAACTACCCAACTTCTACTTGTGTTAGGTAGTAGGGGACAGTAACACTCGTGAGTTTCCAGGATTTCAGGTTTCATTCGTCATCACAGTGTATTGGTTAAAGGGGATTTTGGGCAGTCAAATTATTACTTCGTTAATCCAACTTATACTACCTAGTTTTGGTCAAGAATTTTGAGAATTCATCGTCGGGGACATGAAAGCGGCAAATGAAATGAAAATGACCCATAAATAAAAGGCGTAGACACGTTACTTATTTTACATCCTTTATATGAACTTCATATATCATCCTCACTCCCTCTTTTAATGCATCCCAAACTTTTCAGCAGTTCCAGGAAATGTTTTTTAGGCTATCTGCAAGGGAAGGTAGGTACGCAGAACCTGCCTTACCCCTCAACACTCTATAACCTTTGTCTTTCTGCCTATGATACATTTTCAATTTTCTAAAACAGAAAAAATAATATAGATTCCTTACATTTAGTGAAATCCTGTAAGGAAATCAACATCTTCCACTACCAAGAGCAAATCTGGGCTCTTACACAAGCGAGAAAGTCCATGATTTTTTCATCTGAGAAATCAGAATCATCCAATCAGAGTCCATAACTTTCAAACACGAAGGAAAGAAACATGGACGATATAAGGTATAATTTTATTACAATAAACTGTCAAGAATGATTCCATTACTCATTTAAATGAGCAGCTAAAACGGTAACTGAACCCCTAGCGCTCGGTTACAATAATTAGCGACTATCGGGTAACTGAGCAGTGAAACTGAATTGATAAACAGGTATGTCGAAGATAGTCAGAGATTTGACTTAGTCATGCTTTAATCAGACTAGCAAATGCGATTGATAAACCGGCTCTAAAATTGAAATTCTTAATCATTTTGGTACTCGCGCACCGCAGACAAGAACAAGTCTTGATACCTCTCATCCCAGAGCTTCAACAGTCCCCAAAGGCAATAACACTCCTTAGGGTCGACCCCAGTTTTATTATGTAGTTCCCCACAACCCTGGACAGACCCTTTCCGCCGGCATTTTGCTGGAGAATATCGCCGAGACCCAGCGGGGGAAATATCGCTGAGACGTCAGCGTTATGGCTCTTCGCTCGGGAGACTGCGGGGCAAGTAGTTGAGACGACCAGACCCCCCTTTTGTCGCTCCGTTTCGTCAAACGATTTCCTCAGATGGAAACTGCTGTTTTGCTGTTATTAACCCCCTCCCTTTTCAACCCTTCCCCCTCTCCCACGTTTTATTGTACTGTTTCGTGTAGTGAGAACTTGAGCGTAACATCGCACCGCTCAAAACTGTGCAGTGAGCTAGCATTCGCTCTCTCATTTATACAGGGCTTTCCCAGACAAAATCTACTCCAATTCGGAAATGTATTCTAAGATTAATTTGACACAAAGATACTCTTAAAGTTCATTTTGCTTCCGAGCCTACCAACAGGTTTAGCGGAAGCATTATTTTCACTTTCGGGAGTTGACAATTTTTTTTTGTCTCCAAATCCAAAATTCCCACACACATTCTAACGTTTTAGACCATTCTGAACAACTTTGATTTCGTAACTGTGTGGGTCAGTCAGACTGTCCACAACTTATTGCAATACCCATAACTTCTACAGTAGTAGTAGTAGTAGTAGTAGTAGTAGTAAAAGCCTTTTATTAACAAATTCAAACAGTAATATAAGTACATAGTGATATGAATACATATAATAAGTACATCCATGGCTTAGCGATTTCTACTGCTCGACTTTCGCCATCCATTTCAAAAGGCATTGTAAGGCATGGCACGTAGGCCGTCAGCCTGTGAGTCAGGCACAGTTATTATATTGCATGAAGTATCTAGTGTGACACAAAAAAGAAAAAACACAAGCTCTACACTCAAGCAGGATAAAGCAGCAGATATTACGAAATCGGAAATTCATTCGTGTAATTTCTTTCTCTAAATTTCTCTTTCAATTTCACAGATTCTTAGAACAGTTACTAATTACGATAATTTCAACAACTATTTTTATTTTTATTTTGACAGTTCATAACTCAGTACTTCAGTAATTCATAGTTCAGTACTTTCAATCGTCTCTTTATTTCAGCTTCAGAAATTAAATACGATAGAAATCATCAGTTTTAGGAGCCCATCACTGATCAGAGGGCTTCAACTAGTACCTACTGCTTACAAGTACCTACTACTCAATAGTATACCTTGTAGTGCCTTCTTTTCACGTTATTAGTTCATTATGGTTGCTTAGCAACAGTAGTTGATAACGTAGCGTGATAAATCAGCTTTCCTTGACATTACAATGGCTTAGGATCATGAGATGTTGTGATAAAATGAGAGCATTCCAAAAAGTGGCGAACGATTTTCCTGCTATGAAAACTAAGGGAGTTAAACTTCGCTAGTAACGCATTGGTTGTACGTGAAAATCAATAGAAAAAAAAAAAGCACAGTTCCTTTGAGCCTGACGGCTAAAATTAAAAAACATGAATATGCTTTAGCCGTACACGACTCACTCCTCGTCGATTCTCTGAACCCGACCCCCCATCGGCCTCTGTTTATCATTCAAAACAAAAAAATGTTTTAGCTCCTCGCTCTCACTTTATTATAGAAATGATCACGACCATTGAGCTCTTGTGAGATGATGATCTCCTAATAGAAACTCGCGAGTAAACATTCACTTTATTATAGAAATGATCACGACGATTGAGCTCTTGTGAGATCGATGATCTCCTAATACAAACTCGCGAGTAAACATTCACTTTATTATAGAAAGAGGCTAAAGAGGCTACATACGAAATTACAGCTTCCTAGAGTGTAAAGTATAGAAATTACCTATTAAAATAATTTAACCACCGCTTCACAAATCAAACCGTTCTCGCAATATTCGGATCACCTGCTATGAATCAAATCATCGAAACACCAGCTCAATGAAATCATCAGAAATTAACAAGCGGTTGCAATCATGTTCACAATATCAATTATTGAGAATGATCACCTGTGTGTAAACAATTATTCATATAACCATGCTCATAACTCAGCTTGTTGGCCACGCACTTCGCAGTAGTTAACATATATTGTATGGTTGGATAAATCGAGAGCTTTCGAACGAATGGTCAACGAATTTTGTGGTCCATGAAAAACGACGAAGTATCATATCCCTAGCAACGACTCGGTTGTAAGCGGAAATCATCACAATTATTGGCGCTACTTTCGTTGCACTCTCGTTGGACATTTTTCGGTAGTTAGGTCACGGCTAAAGCATATTCATACTAAAATCCGTTGCATTTTATAATACAAATTTTCGCACCTACGTAGGCCAGCCAATAGACATATCCATGTCAAAAAGCGCTTTAAAAACTCGGCGCTCCGCGCCCTCCCCCTGGACCCCCTGTCACCTGTATTTACATGCTTCAAATGAAATTATTGAAACACAGAATTTGTTTTAGCTCACGCGTTTCACATAAACCCGTGATACCGGCATATACTACTCAGATTTTGCGATGTATCTTATCACTACTATTTCAAGTTGTTTTATTTATTTATCACCAGCGCAACGACTCACCACCAGCTCTATGAAATCATCAGAAATTAACAAGCGGTTGCAATCATGTTCACAATATCAATTATTGAGAATGATCACCGGTGTCTAAACAATTATTCAAATAACCATGCTCATATCTAAGCTTGTTGGCCACGCACTTCGCAGTAGTTAACATAGTATGGTTGGATAAATCGAGAGCTTTCCAACGAATGGTCAACGAATTTTGTTGGATGAAAAATGAGGAAGTACCATTTCCCTAGCAACGACTCGGTTGTAAGCGGAAATCATCAGAAATTGTTGCAACACATTTTCGTTACAAATGAACGATTCGTTTTCGGGTGGAGATGCCAAGGCTAAAACACATACCGTGTTAATAGTAGAATCTTGAACTGACCCATGATCACGGGTTAAAACTTTCGTCATTCACTCTCAATAATACCTGCTTTGGAATTCAGAATCCACTACATTGAAAATGTTGATTGCGATCAAAATATTATCATTCCTAAAAAATTACCGGTTTAATTTGATGCGAATGATTCGATTTTGTAACTACGGTACCCATTAAATAAAATCTATTTTAAAAATCATCTCTGGCGATTGGGAGGGATCACGGCTGGAGATTTAAAGTCGCTAGTACAAAAATAAATCGTTGTTGAATAACAGCTCTCGGCGTTTTTCTCGAAGAATGAGGTGTTTTGTTCCGATTGATTTTATTTCCTCAATGAGCCGTTTCCCAGAGAGCCTCCGGAAATATCCAATTCTTGAAATAAACTCAGAAACCTTCCCTTTCCCTCCTCGCAGACAATTCGAGAGAAATTACAGGGGAAAAGACCCATTGGCGAAATTCTTTCTCTCGAGAGGGAGGCAAAGGTGGACGAAAACTATTGTTAACATGATTCATTTCTACTTCGTTCGATGAGTGATGATTGAGAATAAATGAGTTCAATCTATTTTTGTCCAATTTAAAATCTTGTAACCTACTGTCAATTACTATTTAATAGTGATCGTGGTACTGTGGTGGCGGGGCCTTGCCGGTTGGCGTTTTGGCCGGCTAATCCGATGTACAGGCATTTTTGAAGGAAAAATGAACTACATGTGCACTTGAAAAATATAGGTAAGTGTACATTAATAGAGTACCGTGCGTTGATAAGTATGTGTAATAGTATAATAGTGCGTTATAAAATTTACCGTCAAAGTATGGTAAAAATAGAATTGACTACGTCGGAAAATATGTTTTTCTTTGCTTCGTGATCCAAGAATGCTGCCCGCGCATGTATAACATGTGTACCAGTGTACACATAATCTGGGGCAAAAGTCATTCATAGAAACTGAGCAAACAGTGGATGATTTTCAGCGAATTTAAAAATTAGCTATTTAGATGGCTTCGAAGTTATCAAAGTGGGTTTGAAGGGTCGGGGACCCCCTAAAAATCCGTTTCAAACATCAAAGAACTCAATCCTAGATTTTAACGTCGAGAATATATATATATGTATATATATATAGGATGTGGTATTTCCAGACGGTAACTTCCTTTAAACTCCTTGAAAACGGCGTAAAAAATTCGTTCCAACGCAGAAAATTCCGTCTTGGCAAAAGCCAGGTCAAGTTCGTAGCTGATCACTTCAGAAATTCTGGCTCAAAATTACAATTTAATGGCCCAAAAAATGCTTGCTTTGTTGTTTTTTTACCACAGGGCACGTGGGGTGTCTCCGTCGAAGTATTTTTCAGTGCTGAGTCGATTGCTACCACTCCTAGATCTTCAAGATCTATAATTAGTGATTAAAATTGATTTTTAAGTGAAAAATGTCGATAATTGACCAAATTATGACAATACGGAATGTGGGGTGTCACAGACGAAGTAATATTTAGCGCTGAGACGATTGCAATCACTCCCAGATCCATAAATAAGTGATAAAAATTGATTTTAGGAGAAAAATGCCCATTATAGACCAAATTTTCGAGTTCGGCTGCGTGTTTTAAAATTTTCTTTGTGATCGCGTCACACGGCAGTCCCCCTCAGTTTAATTCAGGACATGGTTGGCCTCAGAATTTGAGTGCCTAATTTAATCCACAACTTTTCTTTTCGTTGAAGAAGAACTTCTCCTAGTTATCCACAACTTTTCTTTGAAAATTCGATCAGTCATGCTGCATGATTGTGAATTTTTTGTATTCTACGCATCTTGAAACGTGCGTAGAATCCATGCGTAGAACCCAACAAACAAATTTTGAGGGGGGTTTAAAAAAATGTTCCATGCTCGACAAAGGTTCGTTAGGTAATGGAAATAATATAAACCAAAACATTTCGGCCTCCAGAAGAACCCCGCCCTCAAAAGCCCTTGACAATTGGGTCACATATTTAAACTGACTCGACATACAATCCAACATATTGTCGTATGTCACAATCATCCGGAACCTTCACCCTCCGTTTACCTCAAACCGCGGGTTTAAAGCTTTCGAAATACCCCCGGTCTAAATTTACCGCCTCCTCATTGTTAACTGGGGTTCTCTGAGGAGAAGCTGCCGTCTCGCTCATTCTGACTCATTTGTTAGAAGCCAGATGCTCCCAAACAGATTCTCTTTAATCGACCTTAATGAACTTACGACGTATGGAGAGCGTTTAAAAATATCGCCAAGTCGTCCGTTTTTTCTTCCCCCGACTCGGGACAGTTTTCTCAACGAATCATCGCTTGTTTTTTTAACGGATCATAATATTCATTAGAGTTCTTGTTCTTCCCGTAATTTTCTACCCGTGTACGCAAAAAGAATGAAATACCAACTGCGCATGCGCGAATTTACGCGTCAACGCGTAGAACTACGCGTGTACGGGAAAAAGGCCCACCTACACGTAGGCGGGAAAAATGCTTTTGTTGGAATCCCGTCCTACGTGTAGTCGTCATAACCTGACGCAAATGGACTGAACAAGATGGCATAACATTGTGGAAGCCCGTTAAGGAGTTAAAGGAAGTAAATCGTCATGCTTATGTAAATTAAGTTAGATTGTTCATGCGTGTATGATTAAGAAGACTCTGGGTCTTTTTTTTCTTCGATGTCCGATTTACAAGTCGTTTTGGAATCATTCGGCTGATTATACATAGCATTACCTAGTCCAAAAGTGACACCTTGCCTATAGAGTGTGTCCAGTCCCAGTTGAAGATATTGCTTGCTTGGGATTCCAATCCGAGGAAGTTGGCACACATCTTTGGTTATTTAGTTATAAACTCTATACAATTAAGAGGTTTTCTCTGAATGAGAAGAATCATTTCTCTCCCTCACTTTCGTAACATTGAATTCAACGTTTGGTAACGTGGAATTATCTTTTCTTCTTCTATACCATATTGCGTTGCCTTTGCCAGAAGTTTTACTTAATTCTAAGTAGTGCGATGATGGATGAATGGTTTTGATCAGCATTACGCCGAATAACAATGACATTAATGTGAGTATTTTCGCTGTTAACCTAATTATGCTCTCTGTCTTTATTGTAATGTAATAGCTGTTTTATTAGAAGAGTAGTTGAAGAAGACAGAGGATTGATGTAGATTTCTTTACATAAAGAAACTTTTATTCTGAAATATATCCAAAAGAAATGAATGTGTTTTACTCATTGCAATGCTACTATTTTTCAAATACATGAAAATGGCATACTAACAGGCTGTAATATGTAGTTAGTACCTAATCATTTTTATTCTACTTCTTTTGCTATCACATCCAAGGCAAATCAATCCTTATATATATATTTTTTTAATCCAATATACTAAACATTTTTTCTGCTTGTTCAATGTTCCTAATTGGTGGATTGTCTTGAATGGAGACAACCGCCAACTCAATCTTACGTTAATAGTTAATTCTTTGAAAAATCTTAGTAACTTAACTGCTTTCAGTAAATAGTATAGTGCGGTTGCGGTCGACCTTAACTATATAAAAAATAAAAAACAAACATGCGGGTAGAGCTCACAATTGATTTCAATGCATTAAAAATCCCTCAGAGTTTGATAAATGGAATAGGCGGTATCAGAAAAATATTGTGCCCACCTGAATATACCATAATTAAGTTTCCCAACATTCGCAGTTATTCGGTGGAAAAATTGACGAAGCCGCTAAAAACCACGTTTTCACCATATTCTTATCATCGTGATTATACATTTTGTGAGCTAATTATTACTTTCCAATGCCCTGGAGGCTATATAATTAAGATTGTTTGCACAGCATAAATTTATTGTGATGTTAGAGACAAGCATCGCTACACAAAAATTGCTGAAACCAGGCAACAAATATCTAAAATTGTGTATCATTATTTCGTAAAAGTTTCGTTTTTTCGACATGGCTATGTTTTTTAATGAGTGGTCAACCAAGAAATTGCGTCACATTTTTTGAAACCAAGCTGCCGAATTCCCCCTCCTTTTACTCATTTTTCCATACAAAACGTAATCAATTTCGCTAGTAAACAATAATTATGTTTAAAATCACATGGTTATCGCAATCCATCCTGATCCTAGAATCTGAAAGGGAGCCATCCTGATCATCTGAGTAAGCTCAATTCTCCCATATTCACCCTAGGAGTGTGGAAATTGATAGGGAACCTCTCTGGGACACTAAGAGACGAATGAAATGACGGGCACCAATCAGATCAGCTGAATGAGCTAAATCCTCCCCTATTCACCCTGGAATTTTTAATTTTACAGGCCGCCTCTCTGGGACATCAAGAGACGAGTAAAATGACGGGCTTTTTCCTGATCAGCTGAGTGAGCTATAAATTCTCTCCTATTCACTCTAGGATATTTAACTTTGTCAGAGAGCCTCTCAACATTTGACAGAGTCAAAAGAAATGACTAATGACTGATCGGAATTAAGCTTTATGCCCTCTTTTCTCCCTAGGATGTTAAAATTTGGATAAGATGAGAAAACTGAGATGGCAGCTCATAACCGTTTTCAGACTGATTGTAGGATTCGAAAGGTAGGTTGGTTTTTATAGGTTTTGAACGTCACCAAGCATAGTATAAGATTACTACCTATCGAAAATTGACTGTGAACTAATTCTTCAGAAATATTTTGACAATAAATTGCCATACACATTGTTGTTCCAACAAATAGGACAATTGATCAGATTGTTCTTATTATTATTATCTAAGTTGCACCTGTAAATATTATGTATTGAGATTGACGATTTTTATACCACAAGCTAGTCTTGACAATAAAAAATTATTTGATTTCGATGTTAGAATAATTTCATACTCACTTTCTCCCATAGGTAATTGGAAAAATGAGATATTGAGGAAAGACGTATTCATGATCTTTTGTTTTTCCCGTCAAGGGAGAAACTATGTATTTCCTCGATAAGCCTACATATAGATTTTATGATTTAACATTAAAAAGAACATTCATTCACAAAACTGTGTAAGTAAATTCCATTAAAATCATTCGAAACACAAGAATTTTTTCATAATGTGATGCTGTACGACCAAGACTTTTTTTCTCCGACTAGATACTCTTGAGTTTCGGCGCCCGAGGGTTGGACAGATTTATAGAAGGGTGATGTTTATGCGCGCACGACATAAATTACGACGCTGTTGGAGTTAGGTCAGTGACCGGGTATTTATTCCTCTTTCAAGACAGAAAGTTTCGATAAGGGAGCAAGAAGAAAAAGCACGATGGAGGAGGAGGTTCTGGATTGATAGTAAGGAGGAGGGGCGGTTTAGTGCAGGGAAGGTGGGATGTAAGAGGGAAGGGGTTGCCAGGGTGTGATGGAATCAATAGACTGTTTGTGGCTGGAACGGCCGGGATAGGGGGTGGGGGTAAAGAGGGTAAAAGACGGAGTCGGAGGTTTTGAGACGGTAGTTGACCGAGTGACACAGAAGTTATCAGATCTGTGGGGGCGAGCCCGCGTTTTAGCTCGTCCGTCTCCACACGCCTGGGAGAGAAAGATGTCAGGGCAATTAAAGAGGCGAGGGAAGGAGGTCGATGACATTTTCGTGACTACAAACAAACACTTGAGCTGGAGGCAGTCGGTGACATGTGAAGTGCCAAATGAAAAGAGGAGCTCTCCAGGTCTATGATGGGGCTACGATTGACTTCCTGTCGTGTTTTTATTTACAACAAAAACGTGGAACAGTAGGGCGATCAAAGGAACCTAGAGGTGTGACGTTCCACGCAAAATGTGGAACCGTTCCGAAACGATCAAGCTCCAAAACTGGAGCGGTTCCAACGTTCCAAGCCATTCCATATTGTTTTGGAAACCACTGCCTCCTATAGTCGCAGTGAGTTCCAGTCAGGCAGCATATCAAGTGAATAAGCAAATTTTGCTTCCGAGACTGCAAGGCAGCGGAAGCTTTGTTTTCACTTTCGAAATGAAAAACAATTTTTTGCTCCAAAATCAAAATTTCCACTCGCATTTTGCGTTTCAGAGCTTCCTGATCAAATTTATTTCCGTGTCTGTCTGTCTTACTGTCTATCTGTCTGTCTGTCCGTCCGTCCACATTTCCTTGTAACAGCCATAACTTCCACAATTTTGATCATATTTTAACCAAATTTTCAGGGATCGTGCGGGTTAAGCTCTAGATGGTCCCCTATCAACTTCATCATGATCGAATCAACGGTACTTCTGCGCAGGCGCTAACGTGAATTCCTTGTGACGGTCATAACTCGGTCAATGTTGAACGGATTTCGGTCAGATTTTCAGGGATGATGTGGGTAAGGTCGCTTGAGGTCCCATAAGACAATCATCGTAATTGCATTAGCGGTACGCTCTGAACGAAATATTCTTGTTACGGTCCTTGCAACAGCCGTAATTTCCACAATTTTAATGCGATTTTCTTCAAATTTTTAGGGATCGTGCGGGTATAGCTCTACATGGTCCCCTATCAGTTCCGTTATGATCGAATCAACGGTAGCCTCTGCGCAGGCGCAAACAAAATTTTCTTGTTTCGGTCAAGCCCTGATGCCAGAACCGGTCGTTTCTAGTTTTCTGGAATTTAATGGTGACGTACTGTGAAGGTCACGAGGAAGCTCATGTGCCATTTCCTTGGCAGTGTATTTTTATTTAAAAAAAGTTGAGATTTTTATCAATTTTTGGGGGTTTAAAACTAAAATGTAAACAATATATGCGCCAATGGGATCATTTTATATTAATATCATCTTTTATTCAATTGTCATTACCTTCCTACTCTAAAAAAGAAACTTAAATTTGTTTCCAGATTTATGGAACATAAAACTTGAAATTAGAATAGGTACTTTTTGGCCGAGAAAATATCTAGTTTTTCAATCTTTCCTTCCTTAACTAGTAGTATTGATGTTATGGCGAAAGAAAGAACTTTTTGAAAACTAATTTCCGTCACATGGTAACGTTTTTGTTCATGTGAAATCCAATGTCAGTAAGAAGACTATTAGGTTTGGGGGTAAGAAGGTTTTTTAAAACTCTCATAAATCATAAACAAAAAAACAAATTAGCAGAATCGTTTCCTATGTCACGTCTTTACCTTCTACTGATTCAATAATAGTACTAGATAACAATTTCAGTTCCAATGAACTAAAACATTCCGCCGTTCCACCTATTGTTGTATTTTACCAAATTACGATTCCAGCTCCAAAGAGGGGCAGTGGAGTAGGATGGAGCTTGGCCGTTCCGTGCGGAAATGATATCGAGGACAAGCGATAATCGTTCCAAAACGAGTCACCTCGGGATCATGTTCCATGGAACGGTTTCAGCTGGAACGTCACGCCTCTAAAGGAACCCCGAGCATCAATTGACAGAGGCGTTATTGATTGAACAACCGGCTGGACAGATTTGAGTGGTTTACTAATGAGTTACCAAGACTGGGTAAAATGTAAACTAGGTACTCCTACGTTTGACATACTATGATCAAGTTCGCGGAAATTTTCAAATATTTACAGGCGAGATAAAGTTAACAGATGTGTGAGGGTTTGAGACATTTGTTGAACAAATGGAACATATGTTTTCAAACCTGTGAAACAAACTACCGACTTTCCACTCTTCAAGTGCTGGGGAATGTGTATTCTCCATAGCATCCTTTTTTTATACTTTTATTTACTGGTTGTGTCACATTATAAACCAACATACGAACAGATGGTTTACAATATATAAAATTAAAAAAAGCAGGTATTTCAATAAAAGAAGATAGTTACAATTAAAATTCGCACTTCAGTAATATTAGAAATAAATCAAAATAGTTACTACACTATTATTCCTGAATTTAGCATGAAGTTAATCAGATTTTTATAAGAGGCGTACGTTGCATTTCGAAGAAAATCCGGAAGTTTCTATTTCCAACAGGGCTTAGCTGGTTCCTCTCTTCCTCATATAGTTAACATGTCTTCGACATCCTCATAGGAATCTCATTCTGGAGGCTCGTATAGATCTCTTAGATATCGACTGTGATTGATCTGACCGGGTCCACAACGCAACCATTTTAATTCTAAAGTCACTTCAAGGTAACTTAGAGACGAGAAAAGGAGGCAATGCCATTGCAGAGACTAGAAACAAATATTTGAGCTGGAGGCATTCAGTGACATGTGAAGGGCCAAATGGAACGAGGAGCTCTCCACGTCTTTGATGGGGGTAAGATCGACTTCCTGGCGTGTTTTTATTTACGGTAGGGCGATCAGAGGAACCTGGAGCATCACTGACAGAGGCGTTTTTGAGCAAAGACCTGGACAGATTTATTGGGGGTAAAATGGTTAACACTCCAACGTTCAACATACTATACTGCTCTCAAACTCATTGCAGTTCACTTAAATTTCATATTTTTACAGGCGAGATAAATAAGATAACAGATGCGTGGCGGGGTTTAAGAAAGAAGTTCAACAAATGGAACACATGTTTTCAATCTGTGAAACAAAACAACCGGCATTTCACTCTTCAAGTGTGGATAAATTATTGACATGGATATGTCTTTTGGCTGGGGGTCAAGGAATTTTTCGCGACACTTTTTTTTCGCGACCGACACTTTTTTTTCTCCACACAAAATGCAACGCTCCGGCACTTTTTCTATTGATTTTTACGTACAACCAATGCGTTACTAGCGAAATGTAACTCCCTTAGTTTTCATAGCAGGAAAATCGTTCGCCACCTTTTGGAATGCTCTAATTTTATCATAACACCCCAACAGAGTGGAAAGTAAAGCTGTTAATTACGCTTAGTTATTAATACGTTCCCATAATGACATCGAAAAGAAGGCACATATGGTAGGTACAGAGTGGGTACTTGTAAGCAGTAATACTAGACGATCCTCTGATCTTTTGGTACTTGGAAAATTTTCCCAAACATCCGCAACATTTTGAGTGGAAAGTAATGTCCATCTTTACGTTCCCAACATCCCAACATAGTGGAAAGTAATGTCCATTTTTACGTTTCCCAACACCCCAACAGAGTGGAAAGTAATGTCCACTTTTATTTTCCCAACATCCCAACAGGGTGGAAAGTAATGTCCATTTTTACGTTTCCCAACACCCCAACAGAGTGGAAAGTAATGTCCACTTTTATTTTCCCAACATCCCAACAGAGTGGAAAGTAATGTCCACTTTTAGTTTCCCAACACCCCAACAGAGTGGAAAGTAATGTCCACTTTTATTTTCCCAACATCCCAACAGGGTGGAAAGTAATGTCAAGTTTTACTTTCCCAACATCCCAACAGAGTGTAATGTAATGTCTACAACTTTGACATATCCATGATCTATCGTTTTTCCCCTCAAGGGAGAAATTTATAAATGGGTAATTTAAGATTTAGTACTTTACTTGACACGTAAATGTGTAATATAGGGTGATTTAATGGTAGAGTTGGAGCTGCCAAAGATGTCAAGCTCGGAAAGGTATGGAATAGTAAGTTGGCAATGCCTCCTGGAAAAAGGGCGGTGAAGAATAGTTGGTGGTTGAAAAATCAACAGCAAAGATTTGCTATACGTGATGTACATGCATCGTTTTTCGTTTACCCAAAGTATTCATTTCAACTCTAAGGTCACCTCAAGGTAACCAAGAAACTTGAAAAGGAGGCGATACTGTTGTTGTGACTAGAAACAAACAATTGAGGTCGGACACTGGGCTGTCATGAGAGGGCAACTATCGACTCCGTGGCGTGTTGGTTGTATGAAGTTGTCGATAGATTTCAAGCGCTAGATCGGGACGCGGTACAGCCCAACCGCCTACTCTACCGTCGCGTCGGTCGGGCCCAATCACGTCCTTCTCACTCAACAGAATTATTGTTAGTCCTTCTAGAAAAATAATGTGCAAAGTTTGAAAAAATTGGAAAAATCATGTATTGAGAAACTTAGCAGCATGCGATAAAAAGAGGTGGTTTCGCAGAAAATGCCAAACAAGAAAATTCCATTGTAGGAACGGAACAATGGAATGCACCAGCGATGAATGCCCAGAGAATCGATCTGAACAGTGGAATAAAGCGAAAGTGAGTGGGTCCGATGGTAGAGTAGCGCGATGTAGCGCGCCCCGAGCTTTCGCAGGAAATCTATCGCCAACTTCACACAAGTTGGTGTTTCTGTTTAGAGCAAACGAAGGAATTATGGTAAGATGATTGAAGGGATCCAGAAAAGTCATTTACATTTAGAAATGTAAGAATTGTAAACTGGGTATCGTGGTGAAAAACACAAAGCACTATACAGATAGAATAATCAGAAAGATTTCTGGTGAAATATTAGTAACAAATTATGCACAGTGAGGAAAATGGAAAATAGGTCGTTGAAAAACATCGTTATCTAAATGAAAACGTCGATGTGTGAACGACATTTATGGGAAATCAACGTTACCAATCCCTTTTAAAAACTCGTACAGGTATTCCGAACCAAAATTCAAAACATAGATCAGTACTCACATAGTGAGCAACGCATGTAAACCGTATTTTCTTTCAAGTAAATTAGTCGTCACGAGGAATGAGGAAATAAGAATTTCGGGGGGACGTCCACCGATTGAACGGAGAAATTAGCACTTGGGTGGAGGGACTAGTGTTTTACAAGGACCCAGTGATTGACATCTCACGAAAAAGTTTAATTACTCGTAATTAGGCATGAAAGTGTTTTACGGGCTTGATCCTTTTGAATTTTGAGACAAAATACCTTCTCAGTGAAGTATAAAGGTGGAGAAAGGTTTCAGACAGGTTCTAGTGAAATGGAGAAGGTTACCTAACCCTACCTCGTGTTGCCATTTCTTTGGTGCTGTTTCTTGTGATTTTGCTAAGGAGGTGTGTGCTTTATTTTGCTTCACCATGCCCCCCAAATTTTAACATTCGATTGTTCCCATGGTTTTTCTAAATCAGTTTTTTGTGTAGATTGCATTTATGCTATCATTTTTTGGAAATAATCCAAATAATACAATCAATAAATAATATAGTAATAATCTAAACAATTGTGAAAATTCAAATTTCAATTACTAGTCCCCAAACTAATGCTACCCTCAGTGATTGACAGTGCTGTCAATATAGATCTCTATTCGTTCTTGTCATTTGTTCTTTATTTTTTATATTTATATAAATATATAGCAACTACAAGCTACTAGTTTACCATTAGAAACGTATTGTACCTATGGTACCTATCGTACGTATTTTGTGATGGAACATCTGGTGATATTTTCAACTTGTCTTTATGAATACTCATATTAATTTTATATTTTGATTAATAAAACCAAATTTAAATGCGCAATTTATTCGTAAAATGTTGAAATAAATGTTTTGTTGGTAGACGGAATAATTTTTTGCAGAAAAACTGTTGTATAAATTTGGCTGTCGAATACTGGGTCAAAAAATTAATTTCGAAAAAACGAATTTATGATGTTTTGTGACTTGAATAAGAGATTTTTTCAATACAGAGCAGTTTGAAGACATCCTGATGCAGCAATAGATGTAAGATTCCTATTCTACTTGTCTTACAGAAGTTCCGTTCCAAATTTCAGCGTCATAGGATCCATTGCATATAAGTTAGCGTCTGTTTCAAATTTAGCTTCTTTGTATAATTATACCAGAAATCAGCGTTAAGAGCCCACTCAGCTGATTGGGGTGGTTCGGCAAGTTAAAATCCTATCCTACTTGGCTCACAGAGGCTCCGCTCCAAATTTCAGCTTCGTAGGATAAATAACCTAAAAATTGGATTTTTCGAATCACGAAATCAGCTCACGCTGCTGATTATCAATAACGATTTTAGCAGCAACTTTATTTTGAATGACTAGCTGATCATTTTGCGACCAATCCCGTCAAATTCGGTCCAGCCATTCTCGAGTTAAAGCGCTTTTACTAGGATGCACATACATACATACATAAACGGAAGTGAATACAATAGCGCTTATTATAATTTTTTCCTAAGAAAATGCGCTAAAAATCGAGATTGCCAAAAACTTCAATGCATCACAGATTATAGATTTCGCTGAGCTTTATTATATCATTAATTATAGCTTAGAATAGTTGTGCTGCAGGCTGCACTCTCTTTTCACTCAGTCATTTTTTTAGGTATTTCGCAGCATGTTCTTTTACACAATTTTTTTTACTACAATGGTAATTTTTTTCAAACAAAAAACACTGCTAAATTATCAAACAAAGGTTTATTACGTCTGTATTAGAAAGCCCTTCTTCCCAGAACACTAGTCTATAATTATTAAATGAAGTCTACTACTCATTACCCAAATTTAACTGCATATGCGAGAGGAAATACATTAAATAAAATATCTACACTTTACCAGACCTTCTGCTGTCTGGTAACATCCAAACACTATGAACATCAGAATCAAGGAATATCGAACAACTGAAAATTAATTAAATTAAATAAATTATCTACCTACGCCTCACTAGTCCACTTATAAGGTGACATAAACTCGATATATTTTATGAAGTGAGACTTCCATCGGAATTAATCAGCTTATACGATCGTCGTAGTTTATAAGGCGTTTTTTATAATGTTCCACTAGTTTTTATTTACTCCAACCTTGACGGTAATTGTTTCTGTCAAAGCTGCAGTTTTTAGGGAGAGCGAACGATGAACGTACAGTGGACCCGATGGTTTGATTCGGTTTTTGGGGTTGATATCTATAAATAACACCTTCAAAAAAAATACTTCAATTTCGGAAGATTCCGAGACTTCGATTTTTTGATATTTCAGGCCTTGAATTCTACCCTTTAGGGTTGATCAAAAAGTGATGCCGAGATTACTGGCAAATCCCCGGCCGATGTATGACCTTAGAGTCAAATTTCATAAGGTTCGGTCCAGTAATTTTGGAGGAAACCTTTGTAAGGCGGACGGACAGATTTTTTATTTTTTTTTTTTTTTTATCAAAATCATAAACTAAAATTTCTCACCACGATCAATAGAAATTTACGTATCTTCGAAACGTAAACTGCAACTGGATTTTTAAGGTTGTGGATGGTATGGGGGGGGGGGGGGGTTGCTACATTTAATTTTCCTTGTCAATTACAAGGGTTCGCTATTGAAATTAATAATAAACCAAAATTAGACTCGTTCGAGAATGGAATGGAGAAGGTAATGGACGGAGGCTGGTTGTGAGAGCGTTGATTACTGATTCATACTTAGCATCAATCTGCATTTCATACAGAACACAGTCTGCTGCAGACGCACATAGATAGAGCGAACGAGCCCGCATTCTACTCTTCAATTGAGAAGAAAGATTCGATTTTCATAACAGGGCACTTATGAGTCGAGGGAGATCGATGTCAGTTTTGCGACTACGAACAAACACTTGAGCACGGAGTAGGGCTAGATAAAATCAGGTGCCCTAAAGGAGTGTGACGAAGCAACAATCTACTTATCAGTATGTTGCTATTCAGAACAGAGGAGTGTTTGGTAGGATCATCGGATAAAGGCTGCGATGCTGGGAGAGAATTTTGTTGCTGGGTTTTAGGGTCATTGTGCCAGTAATCATTCCAAGGGGCCAGGGTTAAAAGTCAAGGTATAAACTGAGCTTAAACGTAGTTTATTTTTGAACCTTGGTTTACACTAATGATTGCTCTTGGCTTGTACGCAAGCCCTCATCAATTCGGTTTAGGAAACTGGAGTTTAAATGCTAAAGAAAGAGAAAGAGAAGACAAATAGGTACCATAAACCATGGATCTACAAGGTCAGATACAGTTCCATGTTGGTAACCGCTGTTTTTGGACATCGTTTGTTTATAACCTTAGGAAAGGAGAAGTGAATGTGATGTAAAAGTTAATTCTGATGTTATGATCTGTGTTATTCTACCGTGTTGAGTTAGTTCAGCAAATCAGCATCCTATCGTTTGTTGCAATGGCAGGAAATAGAAGAATCAAATTTCATTAAATCTGATGAAAGTGTTTTATTGCACTTCGTTGAAAATCATTCCGGTAGGTATACTACAAAACAAGAATACGGATGCTGTTACCACGAGAGTAAAGTCAAAGAAATGGGAACAAATGGTTGTAGAATCCAACAGTTACTCTTCAATCCTTTTTAGAAATGATTTGGGTCTTGCCGAGGCTGCCTTGAAAACACCAGCATCAATTCACGATTCATCCATCTTCAGAAATATCTTCTGGTCTGTACTTCACTTCCTCAATAGTATAACTCGTTAGACAAATTCTCCATTAAAAACCCTTAGAATTGAGTTAAAACAACTCTCGACAGCCGTTTAACTTCAAGTATAACTTAGCTTTCATCGCAGACTAGGAACGTCGTTTGAGAACTTGTACACCTGCCAAAAAAAACTACATTCTCCGTTTAAACAGCAGGTGAGGTTTAAACTGCTTTCGTACCCCTGTGCCTAAGCTGGTGACAGTTTTTCACTCAAATTCACAGCTGTTGTAAGCAGTTGGCAATCAGCTCCGCTTGGTCGTCTGCTCGTTCATTCACAATAGTAATTTCGTCGAACTAAAAAAAAAAAAAAAAAAAAAGTATGCACATTTGCCGTTACATTGTTACAAGAGCGCTTGATAAGAAGGTGGCTAGGTTGAGGCGGTGGTTTGAGACAGGAGGGAGGGGACCAAGTGAGACAGAAAAACCATAGGACTGAGTTCAAACCACCCCCAACAGCCGTTCAACTTTAAGCAGAACTTAGCTTTCATCACAAACTATGAAAGTCGTTTGAGAACTAGTACACCTGGCAAAAAAAAAACTACATTCTCCGTTTAAACAGCAGTTTAAGCACCGAGTGAGGTTTAAACTGGTTTTTACAGCTGGGCCTAAGCTGGAGTACTCGAATTTTCAGCTATTGTAAGCAGTTGGCATTCAGCTCCAATAGTTTGTCTGCTCGTTCATTCACAATGGCGATTTTTTCGAACAAAAAATATAGCACCACATACCTCGTAGCAGGAGAGAAGGTGGTTAGACAGAGAAGGTGGTTTTAGAGGGGAAAAATCCCATAGATTGAGTTTAATCCACCCTCGACGGCCGTTCAACTGTAGGCAGAGCTTAGCTTTCATCACAGACTATCAAAGTCGTTTGAGAACTCTTACACGTAGCAAAAAAAAAACTGCATTCTCCATTTAAACAACAGTTTGAGCGCCGAGTGATGTTTAAACTGGTTTTGTACGCCTGTGCCTAAGCTAGTGATGGTTTTTCACTCAAATTCACAGCTGTTGTAAGCAGTTGGCATTCAGCTCCGTTTGGTCGTCTGCTCGTTCATTCACAATGGTAATTTCGTCGAACTAAATAGATTGTGCCACATTCGTCGTAGCAGGCGCTTGATAAGGAGATTGTTAGACAGAGAATGTGGTTAGAGACGGTAGTTGACCAAGTGAGACGGAAGTTATCAGATCTGCGGCACGAACGATAGGTTTAGCTCGCCTTCTCTTCGCCTCGGTGGGAGGAGATGTCTCTTGTCCATCATGTCCCTTTTAATTCGATTGCCACTTCAAAGTAATTGAGTGACGAGGGAATGAGGAAGATGTAATTTTCGTGACTATACGCAAGCAAGCGAGGGCTGGCCCACTTGACAAATCGAGGGTCGCCCTCGCAATAAAACGAGATGCTACCCAGGACTGTGAAGGGGCAACGATCGACGTCCTGGCGAGTTCCTATTTGAAACTAACTGATTCAGATTAAGTTATTCAAATTAACAGATTCAGAAAATATGTATGTAGGAGCCTTACATAAATCAATTTTGGTTTTAGAGACATAGCAAGAAAACCAGCTATGCCAAGTTGGGTGCAACATAAAGCATCATCCTTAACTGTACCTTCATCTCTTAAAAATTTGATAATAAAGATGATTTAAGAAATATTAAAGAATAAATCAACAGAAGCACACCCTCTCAGAAGTCACTCTCCACTTTTGCATCAGGATATCTCCTCTTTTGGAAATTTCAATAAAACAACTTTGTTCGTGATACGTTTCTCTTGTCAGAATCTTATCTTTTACACTTGGTAACTGCAATAAATTTTCAATGTAATAAGATATAGATATGTTGATTTTTCCGTGTTTTCCGAAGAAACAGAAAATTGTTTACTAGAGGATGGAAGTTATGATTTAAAACTAATGAGATTGGTAGTTTTGAATGCAGCCATGTTCTAAAATTACTGAAGTATGGACAGGCTTTACAGATCCTCTTAACAGCTTAAAACGTTAATGTTGGTTCACTATTCTGGTCCCCTTCCCTCCTCTACCTCCCTCATCGTCCAAAAAATTGTGTTTTGATCGTTTACGTTTCAAGTAACTCAAGGTTCCTCATATTAATTTAAAACAATGCGTCCACCGTGCACCCCAGAATTCTGTTAATGACAAAAGTTACAGTTATGCAGCATGATCGCATGAGCGAATTTTCGTATATTATCGTACTACAGGGTGTATCAGACACGACTCGCCAAAGTTCAGGGATCGATTCTACAACTAATTTGCAACAAAAAGTGCCTCTTAGACTTTTTTTTAGAGGCTTCGTTTCCGGATAATTTCCCTTCTAAAATTTGTTTCGTGTTTTTTACCTTATGTCACTAAAATGGTAATAACTCCCTTAATTAGACGAGTGAATTCAAATTTCATTACACCGTTGAAAAGAGCGTTAAATTTCCTATCTCCCTGATGCCCACCAAAGCACCATGGCTGATTGTATTTCTCACAGGATTTCATACGAATGAAAACTACTATTTCATTACTGCACTACTCAACTCCTAACGCGAATGTACCTTGGTTTCAAGTAAAATTGGATTTTAGTCAGAGGAAAGAAGCAGACAACTGCTCGACAAGTTGTAGGACGCATCACCGGAGGAACAACGAACGTCCGATTCCCGGTCGGCGAATGGAAAAAGTGAAAATATGAAGAGATGCTCCACGTCTGGGTGAAAACGATGGATCAATTAGGAGGTGAGATCGATATCATTTTCGTGACTGCAAAACAAACACTTGAGCGCGGGGCAGGGCCTCGTGACATGTGAAACGCCAAATAGAACGAGATGCCTTCCAGGGCTGTGATGGGACAACAATCAACCTGCTGGCGTGTTCCTATTTCAATAATAAGGAATAATTAAAGGAAGGTAGTCATGCGTTTCTGGTTGAATAGTTGGGCCATTTCATTCTGGGAAGAAAGTAATATTCTAAGGGCCGGCTCATCCATCGCATTTCCAAGCCCGAATAAGTCAAATCTCTATCTCAGGCATACATGTTTACCTATCTACTTTCACTACTCTGTTATCCATAATCGCCTATTATACTTGACCAAGATTTTGGGGTCTTAGCTGTTCAGGTAAATTAAAACAATATGTCAGCGCCTTGAGAGTTTTAATTGTTCAATTCTTTTAATCATTCCTTTAAAAATTACGCTTTCTGCGTTGGATTCAGAAGATTCTGATTTCTCGGACGAAAAATCATTAGAGAGGCCTAGGCCAGATTTGAACTAAATTTATCTACGAAAAATAAAGAGTTACAATATTGAATCAATTTCAGCGGTTAGATCATCATCAGTAACAAACATTAACAGAACATTCGTAAGAAAGGGCACTACTCATATAGTCATATGTGAAGGGAGAATGAATCGCATTGGTCGAGAGAAAGGAAAGGACCGAGAGGTATAACCACCTAAGTGAAAACATAGTGAAAGGGATTATAGCTAATCAGATGAAGTGAAGGGAGAGGAAGAATGACTCGATCTCGATTCAACAATGTGAAGGGCATAATTCCAAGATTTACAGAAATGGACCAATCAACGGTGATATATAATGAAGGATATCCTCAATTAAACATTTACCAGATCTGTCACTTTTGATAATTTACATTCATTTGCATTTAACAAACCCCCTAATGACAAAAATGAAGAAATTCAACCAACTGTCTACCTGTCTAACCGAAATTGTAACTATGATTGGATTAATTAAGATCCAAATGATGTCAAGTCCAATGTTTCGGGTTCTCGAAGGTTGGTTAGTGAAAAGTCTATATTCTAGGCCGACGTTTCGAAATAATCATAATTCATCTTTAGGGCTGATAACAGAGGAGGGGTAAATAACAATTAGAATCTTCCTAATGTGGATGCGAGTTAATATGATCAGGCAGGACGAAAACTATGGTTTTTATATATAACTAGCTTAGTACTGAATATATATATTGTTAATTTTTTCCAGTTTTCCAAGGTAAATGAACAATATATGTATTTAGTACTAAGTTAGTTACATATAAAAACTATAGTTTTCATACTGTCCGTTAATATTAACTCGCACCCACATTAGGAAGATTCTAATTGTTATATACCAGAAAACTAACAGTAAAATATTTAAAGTGAAAACTAACAGTAAAATATTTAAAGTGAAAACTAACAGTAAAACATTTAAAGTGAAAACTAACAGTAAAATATTTAAAGTGAAAACTAACAGTAAAAACTTTTCAACACAAAACATCAGAACCAGTGACTTTTTCTTTTTGGGGCGGTAAGTTAAAAAAAATATTCTTTTCCCATTAGAAACTTTAGTGAAACTCTAAAAAATTACAGTAGGTTTTAATTTTTAATGACATGTATCACTAAAAATTGTATATATTAATTATACCATCAGCTCATTCTGTAAACTCTATACAATGCATTTTATTACCATTTTTAAGTGTCACTTTACCTTTATAGATCAATTTATATTTGTCTTTCACGAGTGTTTCTAAATCCCCCTCTTGGTTAAACCTATTTTTTAAAAAATGAATTGGTAACAATATGTTGGTAAAGCCACCCTCCAAGTCTACCGCTATAGTTTCGCCAAATTTAGCTTTCACCTTTTCCGCTTTAAGGATCACATAAGGTTTGTTACGTTTTAAATCATTAAACGTACTAAATTCGCTCCTACCATTGATTCTTTCCAAAAATTTATCGGCCATCTTTTATTATAAAACCCCATTCCTTTAACTCATCGTTTCAATTTTAAAAGTTGCCACAAAAACATCAGAACCAGTGACTTTTTCATTTAACGACTTGAATCCCTGTTAATGATCCAAACGTGCCCACTTACTACTGATTTTTATATAAAGAGTTTCTTAAATGTTTACGTTTAATATCCCCAAGGTAAAGTATCAATAATATCGGTTTCTTTGCTTTCCATTATATTTCGTTTATCATATTGAAATTTAAACTCTTTTTCCACTTCTTTGTTTACTAATGTTTTATCTTTTACATTTCGAGTAATCATGTTATATTTTAGCTTAACGCTGTTTATTTCTTTTATTAACATTTTATTCATAGCTTCTCTATTTAATGATTTACCGTTTTGATAATTCAAAGTAAATCCTTTAACTTTCATAGTTTCTTTTCCTTGATTGGTTATATAAGCGTAACTCTTTGGACCAGTACTAATCCATTCTACAATGTGATTATTTTTTCCCAATTCATCAGTCCACTCACCCAACATACAGCCAGTTTTTACAGAATTTTTCCCATCATCAATGTAAACAATACTATCAGTATCATAATAAACAACATTCTTTCCTATTTTATCAAGCATATCATATAATCTTAATCTTGCATTGGAAGTGGTAAAAGCAGCTACAAAAACGTTAGTTGAAAAACTATCTTCGATGTATTGATTCAAAAATTTATAAGATATTTGCACGATATTGTCATTCAGAAAAATACATGAACCAATTTCTAGTCTGTCATCTAAAAGTATATCGTACCATCTTGTTATATCAACAACATATTCAGATTGTGACATGTTCAATCTTTGCCCAAACTTTCCCCACAAAGAATTCAAACAAATCTTTGCTACTGCTCTTCGTCCAGGATTTGGTTTAATACTTTCTTTTTCTAAATCTATATCGAGACTTCCTTTAACGCTTTTTATATATTCTTCAATAGTTCCAAAGTCGCTTTCCCACGGGCTAGTCTCTAGTTTTATTTTCATAAATGTTTTTACATATTCTTTGAACAATTCATTACTTTTTTCTTTGAAATGCCATACTTCGTAAATTTCTTGAATCTTATAACCTTTTTCAATAGCTTTATTTACTTCATCTGTAGTCCAAGTATCAACCAGAGCTCTTTCATTTTCATCGTGTGAACAAGTATTACATTTATCTACAAAACATTTTTCGCATAAAATAAATAAAAGTTTATCTCTTTTGATCGGTAGAACTGGGTGATATAATTTTTTAGGAGGTAATATTTTACATTTGATTAATCCGTACCAATTTTCATCATATTTCTCAGGTTTATGAATTTTTGTTGGATGACCTAAGGGATAATAATCGAAATATTGAACTGTTGGATACAAACTACAAACATCGATATATCTTAATTTTTTATTTACGACTTTCAATTTACTAGCATTGGTTCTGCCACCAAAAAATGCGTCTCTAGGATTTAATGGTTCCACTATTACGTTTCCACTACTTTTTACTGCTGCTTTACCCTCTTTCGATTTAATCCAGTTACATTCCCACATTTCTACTAATTGGTATCCAGCGTCAATGATTTGTTTACTCCTTTCCTTCGTTTTTTCATACAAGTCTCCCATAGATAGATGATTTACATTATTGGGAGTATTTTCATGAAAACATGTAGGACAGCCGTGCCAAAAACACCCGTGATACTGATAAACCGTGTTAGTAATTTGATCAAAACCATCAACTTTGGCACCACAAACAGTTACTTCCCCTCCATTCAATGCGTGCTGTACATTTTTAAAAGTATTCAGCCAAGTGATAGATCCTTTGCTAAACATTTCCTTTCTGTCCTCTTTGATACTTGCTATCGTATTTTCCTGTAAATATAAGGACCGAAAAATGGCCATGCAAACACTCGCTATAGTTAAATATTGGAAAGGATCGATATTAGCTATGTCTAAAAATTGCTTCCTAAATTCAATACAGCCCCTTCGCAAAATATCGACATCTGATTCACAATATTCTAATATTTCTTTCTGAAAGTCGAATATATAATTTTCCTTTACTTTTTCAGCGTGCCATTTCAAAAATGCTTTTCTTACTTCGGGTTTCATTGAATCAGCCCCATAAAATTTAGTATCAGGAATTGGACCAACGTAATTTTGATTATCTCGAGTATTGAAATAATGGGGGAAATATCCTTTTTTTAGTTCTGTTAATCCGAACGTTTTTGGAAAAGCAGATAACGGAGATGCAACGAAGTTAGAACTATCGATTATTCTTATTATTCCTTTAATTTCTAATAACATTAGTTTAGTTCCATTATAAATAGTGTAAGGTTTCAGAGTATTTTCGACGCAGTATTTCAGAATGAATTGAGAATCATATCCTTTTGCATAATGTGCTATGGCAGTGTACCCTTTGTGTTTACTTGAAATCAACCACTCGCAAAATTCCTCATTAGTTTTGAATACGAATTTAGTACCATCGTGGTAGTGAGCTATAACAAGATTTGCTTCATGGGTTCCTGTTTCCTGCATTGCTTCATAATCAAATGTTATGTATTTTTCGGTGTAAGTACATTTTTCTGCTGTGATATCAGAACGATTATTACAAGTACAAGGTAATGTACAATACCCACCGTTTGATCGTCTTGCTAACATAAAACATTCATGACCACCTATATCGTCGAATATTTCTTGACAGTTTCGACATTTTCCAGAACCACATCTATGTTCGTCGGTTCTTTTGCAAATTTTCCCGCAGTTTAAACATTTATAGATTATTTTACAAACTTCTTTATGATTTTTAAAACAATTATCATTATAACAATAACGGTTACAATCGTTACAGAATATTTTATTTTTATCTTTTTCATCGTGTTGTATTTGTTTACAGAGAGGACAGACATCTTTATTTCTAGTCTTTTTGCATTCATGTTTCTCTTTATTATTATAGGGAGTATCACAATTTTTACAGTAATATGAGGAGGCGTAAAAGGCTGCTACACTATTAATAACATCAAAATGATTCCCATCTTTATAAAGATAAATTATAGTATCTTTCTTTTGTCCTTCGTAAATAACGGTATTGAAATTTTCGGCGCAGATAACTTTAACTTGAATGTCTAATAATTCTTCAACAACTTTGATATCTTGCAATGTGAAACCTTCCTCGGTGTATGAACCCATTTTTTCGCAAAGTTCTTTAGCTAAATCTAGTTGAATTGGGCGGCCCATTCTTATATGTTTTACATCAATTTCTGAGAGTTTCCGATTGAAAATATCCTTAGTATGATAAGTTAACGCGGTAATTATGGCTCTTGGACAGCATAAGTTATCGACATTTTTAATTTGAGTGATACATTTTTTTGTGTGTTTACTCTCAGCCAAATTTAATATTTTGACACCTCTTGCTCCTCTCGGTAAATTGATGATTTTAATGTGGAACGTGGTATTGGTAATTTCAACGTTTTCGTTTGAACTAATAATGTTGCTTACGTGTTGGGTAAATTCTTTAGCTTGTATACTAGAAAAAACGTTTGATTTACTACTTAAATCTTTCGATATATCATGGTGAAAATGAGGGTTTTGGGAAACGATCATAATTTTATCCCCGGTTTGGAAATTAGATTTTTCTTTAGCCAAATTTAACATAGCAAATACAGCTTTTTCGACTTGTATGATATTAGATAATTTTATACAATAATCGATTTCTGTAGTTTTAAATTTTTTAATGTATCGAGATTTAGTTTCTATAATAGTAAAAGGAGATTTTCGTTTTTCTTTGTTTTCATTAACCACGTCATCGTCGAAATTGAACATTTTTCCTGTTTTTACTTTAAATGCATGCCCTTGTGGGTGCATTAGATGTTCGATGATATTGATTTTTTTATTCAGTTTTTTAATTTTAATATGTTTTTCTTTAGCTATTTCGCGTAGTTCTTTAACAGTTAGTTTTTCTAGATCACTTTTCTTAAAGTATACATTTTTAATATCATTTAAAGCTGTAATAAGATTATTTTTCTTCATTTTATAACCACCTTTTAAATTGTAATCTTTCGCTTCATTTCTCAAATCTTTAACTCTGAATCCTTTCTCAACGACTCTTTGTTGAGGTTTAAGAGTTTGGTTAGGGTCATTTTTTAGATGGAATGGTGCTTTTAAATGACGAGCCCAGTTTTTATATGTGATTTTTCGATCACATTTTTCACAGATTTTATCTGCATATCGTTTTTTAATAGTATCTTGCATTTTTATTATAGTAGGGGTTCTTTTAACTAACCCTTCATTTTTTTTCGTATCGTTCATTTTTATAATAGAAAAGAGATTCTTTTAACTAATCCCTCAATTTTTATATCCACCCGCTTTTTCTTGTATGGTTACTATTTAGTGTTTTTTTTAGTTCAATTAGTTTTATAGCTTTTTTATAGGCGATTCGCCCCCACCTTTAATAGATTGGGTTTTAAACAAACTTGATGTTATACATGTCTCTCCCATTTATTGATTTGGTGATTCCATGGTACACTAAGCAAACACCGTACTCAACTAGAGCTTGGAGTTCATTTTTATCAAATTTTTGAATACATCTTTCTGGTATGAACACTCTAAATTCTCCTAGATTGGCTATAACAGCCTCCCACGAGTATTTCGTTGACACAAATTCAAAGTTTATAATTTTGTAAGGTTTTCCGATTTCTAGTTCAGAAAGCTTGTTTGTGTTGTTTTCAAAATTAATTTTTTTCAATAGCTGCTCCCTATTCATTTCTATTTATTATAGAATATATTCTTTTAAAACACAATTCCTTAAAGTGGGGTGGCCAAATTGGCCACCCTCTTTAACGTTAAAGTAAAATACAAGTCAATTTGATTTTTAACAGTAAATACCTCGTACCCGTCTGGTAGACGGGTACGATGAAAGGTAAATACGAGTCAATTTGATTTTTAACAGTAAATACCTCGTACCCGTCGATTCGACGGGGGGGTCCTATGTAAAGTCGAGAACATTTAAAAAAGAGTTTTGAAAACTCTTAAAGTGGGGTGGCCAAATTGGCCACCCCTCTTTAACGTTAAAGTCGAATACAAGTCGAGAACATTTAAAGAAGAGTTTTGAAAACTCTTAAAGTGGGGTGGCCAATTTGGCCACCCCTCTTTAACGTTAAAGTCGAATACAAGTCAATTGACTAAAAAAGCCGCCGCTCACATGTGAGCCGCGGCTTTTTCATTTCATACGAAAAAGCCGCGGCTTTTTCATTTCATACGAAATTTTATGGCCGGAAACCCGACTGCAAAATTTGATCTCGGTTAACAATTGTTTGGTTCTTTCGAGCCTGAACCAATAAGTTTTTCTAGAATTCTGTTTTTTGTAGTTCTTGAGCATAGAAAGATCCTTCAATCTCTTCGTCGTTTAAATCTTTTATTTTGTAAGTAATTGGATTTGTTGGTAGAATTCCAGAAACCACAAAAATTTCTCTAGTCCATTTAGCATCATATTTATTCCCAAATGTTTTCTTAAATCTTGTTATTCGAACTCGATCTCCAAGAGAAAACTTTACTTTTTGTGAGGCTTTTTGGTTCCTAAACAATCTAACTAACACTTCATCTTCGTTATTTTTATTAACTTGTACAGGTATCATACCAATCGATCTATGGAAATCTTTAAAATTGTATTCATGAATCAAATCCTCTAGAATATCGATCCATTTCTTATTATTTCGTACTTCAAAATGGATTTTCATTTTTTCGTTTAAAGTTCTATTAAATCTTTCTATGATTGCCGATTTTTCTTCATTCTGTGTATGATACATTTTTATTTGGTGACTTTTCAGAAATTCTTTAAACATTTTATTTTCAAACTCTAAACCTTTGTCAGTGTGCAGTAAATTAGGAGCTTTATGATTTTGTGATTTGGCCTTTTCTATGATTTTCTCAAAAGCTTTTGTTACGTTTTTTCCATCCTTTTTCTTCAAGGGTAAGGCCCATGCAAATTTTGAAAATGTATCGATAACATTAAGCATATAACCGTATCCATCATTCTCTTTTTCATAATTTTTCATGATTATCAAATCAGCAGCCCACAAATCATCAATACCTTTAGTAAATATTGTCCTTTTTTGAAATTTATTTCTTATCGGCTTGTGTAATTCTTTAGCGAGAGATAATTTTTCATCAACATTCAGATCTTCTACTACAGTTGGTTCTTCAGAATTTTCTCTCTCGGGGGAAGTGATAAACTTACTCTTATGAGTTCTGCATTTTGTACATTTTGCAGCCACTCTCCATCTCCCGTTTATCGTTTGTATTTTTTCTGCATCAATATTATTGGTTCTCTTCTTACACTTGTGACAGTAAATAGGATCAGTTAAATCATTATCCATTTTTATTATAGGAAAACAGGTTTTTTTAATGTGTCCGGTACCTTGCCTTCTATAGCCCAATCAAAAATGGCACGAATTGGTGCTTTTTCTCCGTTAGGATCTTGAATGAATTTGCTCTTATGAGTTCTGCATTTAACACATTTAGCTGAAATTCTCCACCTTCCGTTCACAGTTTGTACAATTTTCACGTTTATATTTTTCGTTTTTTTCTTACACTTACAGCAATAAATTTCGTTGTACATTATTTATTTTATTATAGGAAAAAAGGTTTTTTATGAGATATTTCTCATAAAAAAGAAACTCCTCACTCTTCAATCAAATGCAAATAAACTGTAACATTTTCAAATTGCAGCTCATCTCCATTTTCATTTCTACATAATAGTTCAATTTCTTTAATTTCACTAATTCCTTTTCGTAGAGAACTGTAGAGAATTTTCTTATTCGTTTCCATATAAGTAGTATTTGGGAGAATCGTTTTCTCTATCAAAGATACATGGAGTAATTCATGTACACTATGGCGATGTGAATGTTCATCATGATTAGCGAAGCTATAATCGGTAATATTGCAATGCCATTCAATTAATGAAATAGGTTTGATTAATTTTGGATTGTCTTCTGAATAATATTCCTTATTAGCATCAAAATAATCCCCAGGTGTTTTACACTGTTTAAAATCGAACAGATCGCAGAAATTTCCATACTTTATAAACCCGATAACAACAGGAGATTTAAGATAAAATCTATTACAATTTGGACCGTAGTCTACTTTAAAAACCAAACTTTCAGGTTTTGTTTTTTTTAATGTGTCAATTTGTGATTTATAAAGTGTTTTATTCTCCTCAAATTTCTTCATGAGTTCGGTTATATAATTTTTTATTTTTAAATATAATTCTCTTTTAAACGTCTCAACAGTAAATGTGCCATCTAACACATGCTCGGTATGATACCATCCATCTATAATAAACATTTTTAATGATATCAATACATTTTTTACTTGAAATGAAAGAGAAGGTGAAGTAAATAATAACTTTACTAATCCGAGTTTATAATTTTTATTGGGATTTAGAACAATTTCTGGATCAAAATTTATTTTTAGATCTTTGTGTTTATCAGAAATCTTTATTAGAGTCATGCTTTTATTATAGGTAAAAAGTTTTTCGTATAATAAATATGAGTAAATACGAGATTGATCCAATTTTGCATGATAAAAAAGAGGCTAGAAAAGGAATTTTACCATTACCTTTAAGATCATTAATAGTAGGAACTTCTGGTTGTGGGAAAACAACACTTCTCTATAATCTCATCACAAAGCCATGGGGAATCCCCTTTAATCATCTATATATTTTTTCAAAATCTCTGGATCAGAATGCATATGAGATTTTGAGAAGCAATTATGAAAAAATTTCTGCAAAAGATGGTGTGGAAATAGCGCAGTTTTTCAGTAATTGTGACGAACTTATAACCCTGGACGCATGTGAAGAAAAAAGTCTTATTATTTTTGATGATTGTGTAAACATTCAACATCAGAGAGAAATCAAAGATTATTTTGTGAGAGGACGTCATAAGAAAATTTCGTGCGTTTACTTGACACAATCATGGTCAAAAGTTGATAAACAACTCATTAGAAACAACATTAATTTTTTATGTGTATTTAGACAAGGACCAAGATACATGCGAGATATTTATGATGAATATGTGGGAACTGATTTAACTTATGATCAATTCAAAGAATTATGCTATTCTTGTTGGGATGAGGACTTTGGTTTTCTAACGATTGACATAACAAAGAAACGCAATGACGGACGTTACCGAAAGAAATTTGGTGAAATATTTTAGATTTTAAGTTTTGTTTTTATAGAGAATCCCTATAAAAACGCATTGGGAAACGCTTCAAAAATCGCATTGGGAAACGCTTAAAAACGCAAAAATAGCGTTCCTAAAGCGTTTAAGCGTTTAAGCGTTTAAGCGTTTTAACGTTTGACCGATTTTTAAAACAACTTTTTTCCTATAATAAAAACATGACTAAAATTACTTTAGAACAAGCGCTTAGACAGAAATACAAAGAAGCGCAACTTGAAATTATGAAGGAAAAAGAAGCCAAACTTAGAGAAATAAAAAAGATTGATAAACCTCCCGAAAAAGATGAACAAATATTTTTCACAAAACCAAACCGTAAACCCATGAGCGTAGCTGAAGCTGATAAATCGATTAAACTTAGAAAATATTTACAAAAATTAGCGAGACAAGAAAGGATTAACCAAGCATCTGATAAGGAGACAAAAGAAAAGGCTTATGAACCTATAACTTCACGATTAGATAAGGTAGAAAAAGCAGTGAAACAAACTGATGAAGATCTTGGTAAAAAATTAGAACTCCTTCCTGCAATAAAAACATTTAACCCCTTGGCTATCAGTTCACCTAAAAAAGTTTCTTTTCAAGATGTTAATGGCGAGGTTCAAGGTATTGATAATGATACTGAAGATACATTAAATCAAAGCTTTTCAAGTGACAATGCAGATAGGGATGATGAAATGGAATTAATATTACAAAAAAGTTTTAAATTACCAAACTCTTCTGTAGGCCCTTTAGGTATTGGACCAATTGCAGAATTATATATTCTTCATCCTGATAGGCAATTTGGAATATATCCTTTAAAAAATCATATATTTATTGGAAATAAACAGATACGGGTAAATGGCAATGATATTGAAATAGAAAAAATGAAATATTCCGGTACTGAAGGCTTATGGAAGCTCTTAACAAAACCCATAGCTTCTGATATTCCATCCAAAGATGAATACACTAATGAAGACTTTAAAGCTTATGCAAAAATCCTCATTCAAACAAATAGCATGTTTCAAAATAATAATCCCGAATCTAAACAACCAAAATCAAGTGTTAGTAAAAAATGGAAAGAAATCATAAAACCAATCTGGGAGTATAGTAAAAAGAAAAAGATTGGTACTGGGTTGATTAAATATACTGAAAATCCTGTAGAATTTAAATATATAGATAATTTGAATCAAATTCAACAAAGACTATACTATTTGCATGCGCAAGAGCAGGCAGGAAATAATAATTTTCACAATGAAAAATTGGGAATTATAAATTTCATTAAAGATCAACTGGAGAAATATATTGATAATCCCAAGGGAACTGAATACTTGATTAAAATTATTAATAATTTACCCAAAAATATGATAAAAAACGGTTCTGGTATTTTCAATACTTTGTTGAACAAACTAGACGGTTTCGTACCTGAAATGCATCTCCCAGGTGGTTATCAATATTGTGGACCATTTACTAAATTGGATAAGAGATTAAATAGAGGTGATGAAGGTATAAATAGTCTTGATAAAGCTTGTAAACAACACGACATTTTTTATAGGGATCATGAAAAAACAAGTGATAGGCATCTTGCTGATAAACAACTAGAAACAGAAGCTTATAAAATTATGAAAAGTTCAACAAATATCGGTGAAAAATTGGGAGCTGCTACTGTGGTAGGTGGTATGAAAATCAAAAGACACTTTGGGATGGGTGTATACTAATTAGTTATTATGATTGTTTTTATAGAATTTCGTTCTATAAAAAAACTTTTTTCCTATAATAAAATGATTACACATCAAATAAATTTGTCAGAAATACAAATGAAAAAAATAAGATCTGCTTATAAAAAACGTGTTCCAGTAAAAGTACGACTGACTTTTGCAGATATTAGTGGAAAAGGAAATCATAGAATCCTGTTAAATGAAACTCAGAAAAAAAAGATAGATAAATGTATCAAAAACAAAAAAGGGTTGGAATTGGAAATGAATTATGATCAGTTGCAAATAAATCATTCAGGGGGATTTTTACCCTTACTTTTTGCAGGAATTGGCGCTCTTGGGGCATTATTGGGTGGTGGAGCTGCAGTAGCTTCTAGCGTTATTGATTCTAAGCATAAATCTGCTGAAGAAGCAGAAATCAAACGCCATAACTTGGAAATGGAGAGATTAGCACAAAACGCAAAAAGTTTAAGTATCGGTTCTGGATTGAAAAAGAAAAAAGCTATTTCAAAACCTAAAAAGAAACCTAAAAAGAAACCTACCAAATCAAAAAACTAAATAGCTTCCAACCTCTTACCAATTTTGATATTGAAAGATTATCGAAAGAAATGAAAATTAAAAATTTCAAAGGAGTTTTCATGAAGGATGATTTACCAGAGAAAGTGAACCACACGGAATGTGGAATTATAAATCTAGAAAATTCTGATGAGGCTGGAAGCCACTGGACTGCATTTTATAAAAATAACAATTTAAAATATTATTTTGATTCGTATGGTAATGCACCACCACCAAGAGAACTTGTTCAATATTTAGGTTCAGAAAATTTATTTTATAATGAGGAACAAATCCAAAACCAATATGATCCTCCTATCTGTGGACATTTATGTTTATTAATTTTGAAAAAGCTATCAGAAGGACACGATTTTGAAAATAGCGTGAGAACATTGAAGAAAAATCTTAATTTCTTTTATTAAATTTTATAGTCTTGATATTTTTATAGAATTTCGATTCTATAAAAAACTTTTTTCCTATAATAAAATGATGTACACAAATAATGAAACACCTTCAGCCCCTGAAGAATTTAATCCAATAACTCATCCTAGATTATATCCAAAAATAATTTTTCCCGAGTTTAAAGAGAACAATTATAGAATCAATCGAATTATCAATCAATTTAAATTTTTAGAAGATGAAGAGAAAATGAGAAATGGTTTGAGTAAAAAATATGGAAAACTATCCAGTACTCTTTACGGTACTGAATTTTTATTTGCCCTCTCAGAACTCGGACTGACTGGTGCTTCTATAACATTACCAATAATAATTCCATTCAGTGTTCCAATTTCTGTAGGCTTGACAACCTTATCAGTAATATTAAGGACTTCAAGCGGATTTGTCAATAAAAAAATTACTAAACACTCTGAAATTGCGCTTTTGGCAAAAGCTAAATTAAATTCGATTGAAGAAAAGTTCATAAAAGCAATTAAAGACGGTAAAATATCTGATGAAGAGTTCAATGATATTGAACAAGAAATAAAAAATTATATAAATATGAAAAATAATATTCTAAATCAATATAATAAAAATAAGAAAGAAATTAAAAGTGCGGACCCTTTCAAACTATCACTTTTGAAACATGGGGAAGTTTTCAGAACTGGATTTTAAGTCAGTTTTTATAGGGATTCCCCCTCCCCTTTAATTATTCCGCTATCTCGATATTTTTATAGAATTTCGATTCTATAAAAACTTTTTTCCTATAATAAATAAGTATGAATGAAATTAAAGCAATTTACTCGAAATACGATTCTGAAATCACAAGTATTGAGTATCAAAACTTTAATCCTGAAAATAATTTGGAATTTAACTCTGAGAACAAAAGAACCGTTTTCAAGTTGCTTCTAAACGATGAGTTTATTAGCAGCAATATTAAATATTACATTGATGGAAAATACATTCCTAAAGATACCACAAAAACATATGGAACAAATGATAGTGTAATGATGATAAACAATTTTGTAGCACATCTTTTTTCCAAAATTGAACTAAGAAAACGCAATACGCTTATTGATGAAATTGATCATCCAGGTATTGCTAGTACAGTGATGGGTATAGCTTCTTTCCCAGGCCCTGCAAACTATAATGGTAAAGTAATGAATTCAGGTTTTAATACGAAAGCTATAGGAGGTGGAAATTTCAGTGCAAGCGGTAAATTGGGTGATTTAGGCCTTGGGTTCTTCAGTGATTCAACACTTCCAATTTACAGGGGAGGTTTTGAAATTACATTCACTAGAAATTCTGATGATAATGTGCTCTTCCGTTACAAGAAACCTTCCGATCCAGCTTCTGTTGAAGCTGTGGAGGGAAAAGTGGAAATTAAAACTTTCTACCTGCGAGTCCCGATAATCGAATATACGGGTGAATCCAAAAATAAATTAATTGCGGAACTTAGTACCGCTCCTTATTTGTTTCACTTTAAAAAATTGCAATGTATTGAAAAACGTGTCATTAAAAATTATATCACTTATAATATTACCGATATTTATAGAAATTTACAGAATCCGATCTGGGGGTTTGTTGTCTTCCAAACTGACAGAAAAAATAATCAAAAGAAAAATAATTCCAAATTTGATCATTTGAGTGTAAAAAATATTAGTTTTGAAATAGCAGGGAAAATTTTTCCTCGAGAACCTTTGAATTTAGATTGGAGTTCAGAGCAATATAACTTAGCTTACGACATGTTTACAGATTTCAAGAGAATAATATGTCAAGATGACTCATCCCATCCATATTATGAGCCTCAGTTCTTCAAAGAGAGCTATCCAATATTCAGTGTGAATATGACTAGACAACCACAGTCCATAACTGGACAAAAAAATAATATAGTTTTACGAGCAGATTTTGAAAATGATGCACCAGAAAACACTTTTGCTTACGTAATTTTGGTTTCAGAAGTTACTCTGAACTACATTCCGTTGAAGAAT
Source organism: Adelphocoris suturalis (assembly GCA_030762985.1). Taxonomy (NCBI): domain Eukaryota; kingdom Metazoa; phylum Arthropoda; class Insecta; order Hemiptera; family Miridae; genus Adelphocoris; species Adelphocoris suturalis. The sequence continues at coordinate 28,485,254 of CM061044.1, read as the reverse complement.
ATAATTCGAGAGGAATTTTAAACTTGTTTAGGGTAGGGTGAATATGTTTTTATTGAGAATTCTCAATAAAAACTACTCCGAATAACGAGACACTAAAGAATTAGAACTTCAAACACAATCTATCGGCTGTTCGGTGAATCTAAATTATCATGAACTGGTTACATAATCGATATGAGTCAAGGAAGAGGCTATACGCAGTTCTCATTCAGTTATCCTTTCAGAAGTGACGCTGTGTGTACAATGTCTCAACCTAAAGATTATTTGTAGTTAGCTATTGTTGAAGACTTTTATTTGGAACTTCAGAGTTACAAAACGTACCATAGTGAGTGTATTATGAGTGTATTATGAGTGTATAGACTTTATTGAGGAAGTGGAAAGTTAGGAAGTTGCAAGAACTTTAATAACAGATGGAAACATTAAGTGCTACTGACAAAAGTATCAATTAATAATGAATTATTTGTACTTCCAATAACAGTTCTACGAGTGGAATCCATGTTAAAGATTCTAGAATATAAAACATTTTGGGAAACGAATTGAAATGCATCTGAACCAGAAGGTCGTGTTCTCCCACCCAATCCGCTCCTCGAAGAACGCCTTATCTACAGGAGCGCGGGACGGTGTGACGTAATTCTCTGACGTGATAATAGCGCCTCGGTCTCCAGTTTGAATCACAGATAAAATGTGCCTGATTAAAAATATGAGTTCCCCCACCTAAAGCGCTCCTCGAAGAACGCCTTATCTTTAGGACCGCGGGAACGGTGTGACGTAATTTCCCCCTCCAAAAGCGCTCCTCGAAGAACGCCTGGATCTAGTATTATTCTTTTATAAAACTACTCGATGTGACGTGATTTCCCCCTCCAAAAGCGCTCCTCGAAGAACGCCTTATCTTTGAGAACCGCGGGACGGTGTGACGTAATTCTCTGACGTGATTTCCCCCTCCAAAAGCGCTCTTCGAAGAACGCCTTATCTACAGAAACACTCTGAAGAGGATGAACCAGCTGTCTCAAGATTCGAGTGTAAACCTTGAAAAGACTCTGCGTTTCTAGTTATTCTTTTATGATGTAAAATAAAATGTTTATTATTGTTTATTTTTCTTTCTTTTAACTTACCCCTCATTGTCAATGAATTCTTAAAGGTGGGTTCGAAAAAAATATTTTCTATAATAAATAAAGAGCTATGGGTTTAGACGACGAAGCATTAGATTTATGTGAAAAACATGGAGGTTTCTGGAAGTTTGTAAAGACACCTGAATTTCAATTTTATGAAAAAAACCTTGACGCACTAGATAATATTTTACATGAATTGAAGGAGTATAGATTTAGTAAAATGTTGTTGAAAGAACGTTTATTGGGTATCGATGGTAAACCACCACTCCGTACAAAGGAGGAAGTAAAGGCATTCCTTAATAAAAAAAAGATTAAGGTTCCTAAAAATGCTACTGAACATCAACTTCGAAAATTGGATTATAAAGAGAGTAAAGCTATACTGAAGCAGCAGTTTGAGGATAATTTTTACGCTTGCTAAAGTTCGGAATGCTTGGGGTATGAAGGAGATTTTATTTTTTAATGAGCAGTGTTCATTAAAAAATTACTTAGTTTTGTATTCCCACCCTAAAGAGTCGAATATAGCTTTACAAATTCTGTCTGTTTCATTTTTACGATCAAGAGATTTTAATGTAAGAAAATCTCCTTCGTCTAATTTATGGTTGTGTCTCAATAACAGTCTGTATAAAATAAACTTTGTATTTATAAAAATTTTTCTTTCAGAGTTTGTAAATATAGACGAATATTTTTCAGAAAATTTTTCAAAATCTTTGACTAGAATGTTTTCCAGATGACTTATGTCGTTTAATTTTTGACCAGTTAAATTTGCGTGTATAAGTACATAATCGTCATAATGTTTAGTATATCCGAGTTCTTTTAAGAAATGTATAATATGAGATTTTTTTACGTTTGCAAATTTTTTAGACCTAGATTCTCGCTCGTCTTTAATTATTCCATGAAATATCAATAAGCGCTCGAGGTCTGAATAAATAGTGGGGTTTATAAAAGTATATTGTTTTCCTTGATACTTTTGAATACATTTTTTAAAGTGACTAACACGATCATAATTATATTTTTTTACTGCGACATTATAAGATCTATTATTAAAATACATCTTTTCTATAACTTCTGAAAAACATACTTTACAAATTAAAATATCGTTTTCTTTTATAAAATCCTCGTCGTTTTCACAATTTTCGCAGAAATTTCTACTGTAATTTAAATTTAGTTTGTTACACGTTTTATCAGTAATGTTTAACTTTACAAAAATATTATACGGAATACAAGTTTTTACGACGTTTAAATAGTTATTTAATATTTTACATTTGTCTTTTTCCTTTTTGCGTATAGGCGTTTGTAAAATGGATAAAAATTTTTTTATCAAAGACGCAGTTCTTTTTTTATACAACAAGAATATATGTTCACTAAATTGTAATTCGTCGATGATTGCCAAATCTTTTTTTATGTCGTTGTATATCCTACCGCCTAGTTTAGTGTAATCTATGGAGCTTAATATATTTTTTCTGTTTTTTGAATAGTTGTACATATCGATGTTCTTACGTAAAAACATTGATATAAAATTATCTACGTCAATTAAATTCATTTATCTTTAATTTTATATCGATGTTCTTTTAACTAACCCCTCAGAATACTACGAACTGGCGGAGTTGCAAAAGGTGAATACGAAATCAAGGTAATATTATATCGATAATATTACCATCGTCCACAATTATATTTTTATCTGGGATCATCTTTAAAAAAATCTTTACGTTCAACTCTTGTAGAAATTTCTTATCTCGATTATTACGAATAACGTAATTCTCCAACATATTTTCTTTGATATTTTTCCTTTTATATTTCACGTCTTTTTTCGGAGATACCGGTATTGTTTTCTTAACGGTATTTACGAAATTTTCAACCCCTACATTTTTCAACTGTGTTTTAAAATTTGCAATTTTATCAGCTGAGATTTCTCCGTATACTAGTTGCTCAATAAACCTGTATACTTTCATATCTCTATCTCTATCGATATACGCGAAACATTCAATGAATTCGATATGCTTAAGTGAAAATTGTAAAAATGTCTCATCCATTTTTTATTTTTATTAGAGAGATCCTTTTAACTTACCGCCCCCAAATGAAAAAGTCACTGGTTCTGATGTTTTGTGTTGAAAAGTTTTTACTGTTATTTTTCACTTTAAATATTTTACTGTTAGTTTTCACTTTAAATGTTTTACTGTTAGTTTTCACTTTAAATATTTTACTGTTAGTTTTCACTTTAAATATTTTACTGTTAGTTTTCTCTCAGTTGGTCCAAACGTGCCCACTTACTACTTATACCCCTCCTCTGTTATCAGACCTGAAGATGAAATATAAATATTGCGAAACGTCGGTCTAGAATATAGACTATTCATTGACCAACCCTAGAGGAACCCGGAACATTTTACATTGCTATGTACGTCATGAGTTTTGAGGCTGAAAGTTGGTAGGTCGATAATCACCCGCAGAAAAATACAAAACGGAAAACTTCAACGATTCACGAAAGAATGTACTCAGAAAAAGAATACGATTCACGATTGATGCAAAAGAAAGTGGTTATAGTAGAAAGAGGTGCCGGCAAGCAGGAGCCCAGCAGATACTGAAGAAACAATTACAACTGCGCATTCTTACAACCTAATTTCGTGGGAATGTTACAAACAACTTTTGTACTACTCTGCTTCCGACGCGGGAAAATTCCATGGAATGATATGATCGCATCTTCTCTCATTTAAAAATAGTTTAAGCACATTTTCCTCACCCAGACAATGCTCATAGTTGGGGCTAAATTTAGCCATGGTAGTTCCTAAAAGGGCCACCACGTTGCGTCACAAAATGAGCTAATTTTTGTTAGCCAACTATAACCAACGAATTAACAGAAATTTGTTCTGGAAACAAGAATGCAATCACTGGAACCACGTAAAGGTCTGTACAATTCGTTTTTCTCAATATATATATATAATAGATTAATTTAGAAGAAAAATTTCTCAAATAAAATAAGGAAAGTAAGGAAAAGAAGGATTTCGATTAGGTATTCTTGATCACAAAAAAGTAGGTGTAGAAAGAAATGATTCAACTTGAGTTCTTCGGGACAATCGTATCCATGGCCGAGATAATGATTAGCTCCGAGTACCCACCTATGCGCTGTTTCTAATTGCTGCAGCATTCTGCCATTGGCAATATGGGATATATATATATATATATATATATATATATATATATATATATATATATATATATATATATATATATAGCATTGAATCAATTACTGTAACTTGTAAGGGAAATCATCAGAACGAATTCTGATCCCCCACTTGGAGAACAGCACAGCTGATGACGTCCGCGACTCCTGAGGCAGTCGGATGAAAAGCCCCAACCTGGAATGGTTGTTTACTTTACTTTACTTGTTTATATTTATTGAGTTGCTACCGACATTGAGATAGAAAAATCCGCTTCTATTGTCCATATTTTAGAGGTATACTATACAATAGCAATAGTTTATGTATTACATGAGTAAATACTATAAGTATATATTACAACAGAAATTGACAACGCAAATCGAAATGTAAAAAGTAAAAATAAACTAACCTCTTCGTAAAACTTCAGCTGGGGAACGGGTTCTTCGGACACGTTCTCGCAGTAGTCTTTGAAGAGTTGGAACCCTGAAAGGGGAGAAGTAACATATATACTTGATACAAACTACTACAAGTGTTAGTTTTAAAAAGAAGCAGGGATATTAGTTCTATAATGAAAATCAAAGGAATTGAACGAGGCATATTGACTGGATTGGCATGAATGTCATACGGGTTCAAATAATTATCGTAGGTACGTTTCCAACATTTTGGCATGGAATGCTTTTCCTCTCTGTTGTGGATCTCGTCAATCGGTCCCATAAAAATAAACAAAATACCAACATTTCAGAAATGTATTTCCCATCTTCAAGGATATATAAATTAAATAGGATGTATGGATATCATTTCGTCTTTCAAGAACCATCATTGCAAACCTAAAATTTCCACATTTCTGGGTTTTTACTCTTTCCAACGTGAAATTTCACGCAATCGATTGGAGCTTTTCGGTTTAATCACTAGAAATGCAGATCACGCTGGAACTCACTTGATAATCCCCGATTATAGCGCAACTATATTTTGAAGAAATCATGGAAACTAGGATTTACAACTCGCCAGACCGCATCCCATGTTGCCGATTCGGGCATTTTTGAAGGTTTCGTGCATTGATCCCCCGACCATGTGTGACTTCACTAATCTATCAAACTTTGAAAAATCGTAGGAAGAAAAACTACTTATCGCAGGAATGCGGCTGATGTCAAACTTCATAGGATGAAGTCTATTTTCATTCAAAAATAGTAAAAGTATGTAGCTTTTCGACACTCATGGTTAACGCTGAATGAAGCCTAGGCAGTGCGCCCAATCTCTTACCACACATACGGATTCGATTGTGATTCTTAGTTCTCAGTTGAGCGCAGCCATTATCCGGCCTATAGTATAGAAAACGGAAGTTAGTGAAAAACGTTGTCAATTTCCACGAATAATAAAGAGTTACAATGTTAAATCGATTTCGACTGGTAGGCCATCATTAGTAAAAGTTCCAGACATGCAGCATGATCGTATGAGCGAATTTTCGTATTGTATAATGTTAAATTGTTTTGAAATTTGAGCTTTTTGAGTGCAAGGAAATCGTCAACGATTAATTTAATGGCAAACAACGTATTCTAAATAATAACTTGCTATTCAAATAGAGGTTTTGAGTTTTCAGCTTTTTTGCAGTTTTTATCGATTTTTAGCAAATTTTAAAGAGTTTTAAGTAATTTTTCAGCATAATTTTGTGTGTAAATTTTTGAATGTTCTATTTTATATTTAATAAACTTTATCTGAGCAATAATCTACCAAAAAATATAAATTTAACGATTTTTAGCCGTTTTTAGCCATTTTTAGTGGTTTTTGTAAGTACATTTTTTGAAATTTGACCAATTTAATGTGCTCAAAAAGTGCTTTTCCAACGAACTCATCCTTTCTTTTGAAATGCTTGATTTTTTGGCGAAAGAACGAAGTTTTTATCTCAATTCTATCGAGAGTTATCGTCTGGAATGACACATACATACATATATATATAATATATATATACATAAAAAGCGTGGAATGATTTCAGAATGCCTCAAAACAGATTTCGATGAAGAAAATTTTTGAAAATTTTCATTTTAAAATTTTTGGAGCCATTGCAATAGCTTTATTTTCTATGAAAATTCACTAAAACAATAACTGATGATAGCCTAACCGTCGAAATCGATTTAACATTGTAATTCTTTTATTTTTCGTGGAAATGGACGTTTTTTCACTAACTTTCGTTTTGAAATGGGTTTCCACAACTTCGTCGCGAGTGATTTAGTTCCTATACTATAGGCCAGGATAGATCTATAGAAATATCCCCCATTGCAGATCGCTTGGATAAGGGCAACCCTTACTACAGAGGTATTTCTGAGAAATGGAGCACCTAGATCCTAAATATTGAAAATTATAAGGTTTGAAAACTTACCCAGGACCTGGTTGAATATTTTATCGAAATTCACTTCGTTCTTCTTTTCGAGGTACTTGTGCATCACGCTCCTGACGCTGTAACAAAACAAAAAACAAATTTTCAGTAAATAATCGTAATATTAATAACGTAACAGTTAATATTTGAAGCCTCCCATGTGCTATGTCATACTAAGAATAATCAAAACTCATATATTTTCACCATTTAATAAATTTCATCAGCCGATGTAAGAGTAAGGGCCGCTCTTCAAGTACTGGCCGACCTATTTGCAGCTCAGAACAATACCTTGCGTCAAGCACTTATGAACACTGTGATAATTTGTTGAGCATTGTTGTTGTTTTTTTCTTCCTTTTAACTTAGATGTAGTGTACATAATAATTATTATTGATATTTTTTTATACATCTTTGTTAATTCATAAATCTTTTAACTGAATGAATGATTGTTAGGTATGTGTGTAATTTATAGTGTGTTTGGCTGCGTGTATCTGTTTTGTTCGCTTGGTGGTTCGGTGGGGGGCTCTCGGTCTGGCCCGGGGGCGGTCTCGCCTGGTGCATCCTTCCTGATGCGATTCGCCTGTTGATCGTGTTTAAGGGTGCTCTTTCAGAAATGGATGAGCACCCTCGGGAGGCCGCCATGGTGGGTCGGGTCCGGGCTCGGCCGGGACGCCCCGGCCGGGCCGCCGTTTTGGGCGGATGGATGCCTGTGGCCAGCATCTTTGCTTGGTGGTCTCAATTTCATTTTTAGCTTAGTTTTTTGAAATTATTATAACCAATTTTTTTATTTAATTGTTAAGTGCTGACAATTGTCAAACAATTTATTGTGACGACAAATAAACGAAATAAATAAATAAACACAAGAAAACCTTATACAGAGTTGGCTGTGCAACAGTTTGTGATGCATGAATGCAAAATTAAAATAATTACGTTTAAATAACCATTTACCAGGAGGCCTTAGGACAAAAGCGATCGGGCAGTGAATATCAACTACATACACAAATGAGGTACGTAGGTCTTAGTAAAGCCGTGTTTATTGCTTCGGTAGCGGAAGCATTGTTTTCACTTTCGGGAGAGAAAAATTTTTTGGTCTCCAAAATCAAAATTTCCACTCGCATTTCACGTTTTAGACCATTCTGAACTCCGTTTTTTTTTTTTTTTTTTTTTTCCTTGACACAGTAAACCCTGCATCAAGGCCGTTTATTCCGCATGCCCCAATTTCTTATTACATGCGTTTCACAAAATAGTAACATTAAATAATCAAAATTCGTAATCAACTCAAATTTGTTCTTCAACACCACATTTTAAATAAAATTATTATATACAAAATTCGTCTACATAGTTCTTCATTAGTTCTTCAAAAGTTATTGGCCACTGTCCACCGGTCAAAACCACCCCCCTCCTATTCAACCTTGCACGAGGAGCCTCGAAGTTCTCGCAGTCATATACGAGGTGGTCCCATGTCTGCTGGGCTGCCGTCGAACATCCACAATTCGGTGAATCCCTCAGCTCAAAACGATGTAGGTAAGCAGCATTCCGACCATGCCCAGACATAACCTGCGTTAGCTTGTATGTTATGCTGTACCTAGCTCCCAGTCTATCCCTTACTAAGGGGAAAAATCGTTTTGTATGTAAACCGTTCTCTGATGAACTCCATTGCTTCTCCCATTCAACCATGGCTTGCCCATAACTGATACGTTTAATATACGATTTCGGAACCAAAAAGAAGTCCACTGGCACCATGTCATCTTGAGCAGCCTCCTTAGCAAGCAAGTCTGCCGCCTCATTGCCATCCACGCCGCAGTGGGCCGTGTGTGTGTGTGTCTCTGTGTGTCTGTCGTGTGTCCGCAAATCCTTGTAACAAGATCATCTTCAACAGTTTTCATCGGATTTGGAAGAAATTTTCAGGGAATGTGCCGGCTAGGGGGTAGACGGTCCCCAACCAGTTTCATCGTTCTTGACTCAATACCTCACTCTGCGCATGCGCAAATTCTACCAAGCATTATTTTTTCACGCCCTAGTCGTTCGATCTCGCTCAAATTTGGATGATAGTTTTGCCAATTTGATCATCTTATATCAATTTCCACATGATTGTATCATTAATAACTACAGCGCATGCGCCAATATGATATCCTTGTAACAAGCTTATTTTCCACAGTTTTCATCCGATCTGGATGACATTTTTAGGGAATGTGCGGGCTAGGATGTAGACGGTCCTCCATTAATTTCATTGTTGCGTTTGTCTGATGATGCACTAAAAACTAATGGTGTGATTAATTAATTAATTAGCTCCTAATGATATCAAATAACACTTATATATTTGGACTGCGTTGCCATTATCAGTCACAAGTATCACATGAAGGTATTTAGGTCTTGTTTTACAAGATCCAGCTGCATCCTACGTAACAACAGCCGACATTATTCCTCCTCTCAAACCCCCCGGACCCAGTAACTGCTCAGCACACCTATTAGTAGCAAATAACCGCAAAGTTAGATACTTGGAAAAACATGTTAGATAGCGATTCATAGACTGTCGTTTACACATGCAATTGTCGCAGTCGTATCCACCAGCGGGAAACATATGACCCGCTAAAAGAGCCGCCTGGAGTAAATTGATACATTGCGCGCCGTTCATTGCCCAATATAGATTGATTGATCGTATGTGAGGAGTGGGTGGGAGGGGGGGGGGGCTTTTAACCGGCTCGTATCTCCAACGTCGTCAAACTGTCATATCGAGGGAACCCCGTATCTCCGAGTGACAAGTCTATTAACGTAAAGTCAAACTTACCTATCACCTCCACCGCTCCCTTATCAATATAAAGGCGATATCCGCATCTTGGGATTCTGCTGCAGAAATGTCGACAATTCAACCAAATCTTTGAAGTTAAAGTTCACAAATTCACTCAACAGGGATCGCTAAAAGATATTATGAACTACCTAGAGTTTAGAGTGTGTAGGTACATCCAATGACGTCCAACACGAAATTTCCTATTCTTTAGGTTTAGGTTTCGAGTTGGACGTCATTGGATGTACACTTTTCTAAACCAGGGCTTCCCAAATTGTGATCCACTGTCTGTTTCTAAGAGGTCCGTGACTACCTCTAACCAAAACTTGAAAATGACTAATTAGTAAAAGCATCATTTGAAAAAAACAAAAAAAAAAACGCTTTTTTTATTAACCCAGGACCGTGCTTTCTCGTCAAAACGGCGAAATGACGGTTTCACCAACGCATCTCTCAGAATATCTTGTGATGAGCGCTGACCGCGACTTTTTAACTGCTTGCCATCTCGAAAAATTGTGTATCAAACCCTGTTCTTCCGTTTGGCGTTGTTCTAAATAACACAACCGATATTAATTCCCTATACCTTCGCGACAATGAAGAAACAATGAGTTTGTCTTCTGAAGACGAAGGTTTGGCGGATTTAGTCCGCGTCGGGAAAGAGTGGACCACTTGAATGATGAGTGGGTGGACAAAGATTTTTTAAAAATCGTTTTCGTAAATCCAAGCTATTTATTTACTGCAGGATCTGTAGCAAAAGAACTTTTGTACAACACCCAAAAAAAGACGCAATCATCAACTTTCAAGTGATTAGTCCAAAATGAAAACGTACAAGAACATTACCGCTTGCCGCCACAGTGTAAAGTTTGCCACTAAACTGAACTTGGCATCTCTGATTTTGATGTCGGAATGGTGATGGGTGGCGGACAAAATGTTGTACCTAACCGCAAAATACGGATGACCCGCGCTTGGATCGGCTAATCCGGGAGTAAAAACTGAAGGTGGAATGATAAAACCATGCAATGATCAAATACTGGAATAATAAAATTTT